>VMDO01014073.1:0-55925 GCA_007922755.1 Pedetes capensis | reverse complement strand
AAAGCTGGACATTGAACAAGAGAGACAGAAAAAGAATTGATGCTTTTGAATTGTGGTGCTGGAGACATCTATTGAATATACCATGGACTGCCAAAGGAACCAACAAATCTGTCCTAGAAAAAGTGCAACCAGAGTGCTCCTTGGAAGCAAGAATGGCCAAACTGCGTCTTACATATTTCGGACATGTAGTCAGGAGAGATCAATCCCTGGAAAAGGACATCATGTTTGGAAGAGTGGCAGGTCAACGCAAAAGAGGAAAACCCTCCACCAGATGGATTGGCACAGTGTCTGCAACAATGGGCTTAAACATAAATAAGATCGTTTGCCTGGCACAGAATCAGCAAGTGTTTTGATCTGCTGTACATAGGGTCGCTATGAGTCAGACTTGACTCGACGGCACCTAACAACAATAACAACAATCTCTTGTATTTATTTTCTATTATGATTAATAGTTTTTTTCAAAATAACAGTATAATTGTGTGCTTATTTTACTCTAGAATACATATTAAATAGTTCATAAAATAAAATATATCTTTTGTAGTCATGTTATATTTATTTAACTGGTGAAAAAGGTGTCAAAGAATCAACTAGATTTTCTAGTAATGAAAAGCATAACTAAAATCAAACCTCAATCAGAAACAATCAATCAGAAACAGGATAATTCATTTTGATGACTTTCAGCTGTAGGAAGTTTACATTTTCTATCTTTGAGTAGTTTTGTTCCATTTATTAAAACTATGTATTTTTGAACTTTCATTCTTCACTACATATATTTATACATATTTACACTCACTATATCATCTTTTGATCCTATGAGTTCCTTTTCCCCTGTATGATTTTCTACATGCTTGGGCTGCGCTCAACTCAACAATTTACAGGTGGTGCAGGAGAAAGATCCTTCCCACTACCAACAGCTATTATTTGTTCAGGCACAAATTATCCTATAGGGTTTGAGAATAAACAAACTGCTTTGGTGTGAAATATTCTGATTTTTAGCTATCAAAATCTGAAAAACTTGGGACTTCTCTTGCAGATAAGAGTTTCAGTTTGAGTGCAGTATCTTCCCCGGAGGGAAGCAAGATTCCCAGCAAGCTGGCAAGTCTCTCATTGAATACATGATCCTGATAGCTGCTCCTCAGTTCAAATATTACCGGAAAGTTCAATCACATGGAATATAACATTATTTAACAATAAAATTTTAAAGATGAACTTGGTCAATAAGGAAGAAAGGGGAATGTTTGTGAAACAGAAATAAAAAGAAAATGGAAAGCCAACCCTGAGGTTGATATGAAAACAATGGAGGTGGGCTTTTAGGTCTGGTGATAAAAAGGGGCTGAGATTTTAATGCATAGTGAGGGTAGGATTTGCACTTTGGCTACAATAGATATGAACAGGAATCAACCTGCCTTAGGTACCTCAAAATTGGTGTTGGTGTTCAACCAACACCAATGCTAGTCTTAACATACGGTTTAACTGTGAATTTACTTTGCTTGTTTACATTGCAAACATGATGCAAATTGGTCCAATGCTCATGATTTACTGGGGGTATCTGAGAAAAGCAAATGCAAAAATGGCCACAAATTTTTCCCTATGAAATTCCTATAGGATGAAAGTCATTGAGCTAATAACTTAAAACAAGCTAAAAATATCTAAGGAAAACAACCTGCCAACAGGAATGGTCATCAGAAACAATAAAAGAAGGATTAAAAACCTCATATTCTTTAAGTTAAAAATTTATAAAATTGCTGTTATAATAAACAAATGGGAGAAGGTACCAAATCATGAAAAAAGAAGAAAACTGGTGAAAAAGGTGTCAAAGAATCAAGTAGATTTTCTAGTAATGAAAAATATAACTAAAATCAAACCTCAATGGATGGCAAAATAGAAGAACTTAAGAAAGTGAAGAGAGAATGGGTAAATGGAAGGATAGCTCCAAAAAACTTTAAGAATAAAGCTCAAAGACACAAATGTATGGAAGTTACCCAAAGGGCTTAAGAAACATGGAGCATAGCAAAAGAGGTCTAACTTATGTCCCACATAGGAGAACCCTTATGGAAAAAATCTATTAAAAAGTGTACTTCAGGAAGAAGAAAATTAAACTCACACTGAAGGATTCAAGAACCAATGACAACCAAAAACAAAACAACAGTAACAATTTTTAAAAGCCCAAACTAAAACAAAACTGATGAACATTGGATCAATATAAACAATCAGAGACTTATGTAAAAAGGTAAAATATCATTAATACTGGTCTCTGGATACAGTAAGGTTAAATTCTAAAATAGAATGATTTATAAACCAAAAGGGATGGAGACCGGGGTTAAAATAGTTAAAGTTCTTTTGTTATTCATCAAAAGAGTATAAATATTGATAATCTCTGGAAATTAAGAATGCATGTTAAATTTTTATGAATAATCACTAATAAATGGCCATGTACTTCTGAGCCAGTAAGGAGAATAAAGGGAAAACAAACAAAGTATAGTGCATTCAGCAGAAGGCAAGAAAAGAAAGGGAAAAAATATGAAAGTAATACATTGTAAATATAAAGCACAAAGTGACAGTGAAAATAAACATATTGGAAAATTTTAAACATAAATTAATTTTTGAGTCAAACAAAATTACTTTGAAAATTATAAAATGCTTAGAATTAACAATGAAATCATTTACCCTGAGGTGGATGTGTGCACTATAACTAATAATTTATAGCCATGAATACTGTGGGAAGCAGTGTCTAAAACGATCTTATGATTCCCGCTTCCTGCTATTTAGGTCCTGTGTGATTCCAAGTATGTGAGATGCCACCAATGGCTTGTTTATGGTTAATACAATGTGGTAAACATGACCAGGTGTCATAGAAATAATGGTATAAATGATGCTGACATCCACGTTGCTGGCCCTTTTTCAAGCCCTCCTTTGCACCCACTGCTGAAGCTGCTTATGGAGAGCTGCTCTGGGGAGAGGCCCGTGAAGTAAGAAACTGATGGCAGCTTCAACCAAGGGTCATCAAGGGACTGAGGCCCTCAGTCCAACAGCCCACAAAGAACTGGAATCTGTCAGCAACTGAAGGAGTGGGCATGGAGGTAGATCCTTCCCTTGTCAAGTGTTGGAATGTATGCAGCCCAGGTATGCAGCCCTGGCTGGTAACCTTGACGGCAGCTTTTGGAAAGCCACAAAGCCTGAAAAGCTCACTATCATGAGGCCAGATTTCTGAAACACAGAAATTGGAAGTTACTAAGTACTGCTTTAATCCACCAAGTTTTGGGACAATTTGTTTGCAGGTTTTACAGGAAATGACAAAAAGATTTAAAAATAATAAGCTAAGCACGAAACTGAAGAAGTTAAAAACAAAACAAAACAACCACCACAGACACATACAAAACTAAAACAGAAAGAAAGGAGAGTAAACCAAAAGAAAGTGAAAGGAAGGAAATAATGAAAGTAATGACAGTCATTAGGGAAAATAAATAAAATTAGGTATGTGGGTTTAGATTATTTAAAATTTTTATTTAAATAATTTCAGGCCAGCAAAAAGTTGCAAAGATATCACAAGAAATTTCCATATACTCTTCACACAGCCTTGCCTAATGTTAGCATCTTACAAAACTACAGTAAAATTACAGAAACCAGGGAGTTAACATTGATGCAATACTATTAGTAATCTGCAGGCATTATTTGAATTTTGCCAACCATTCTATCCTTGGCCTTTTTGTAGCTCAGCAATCAATGCAGATTCCATATTCATTTACACATTGTTTCCTTAGTATGTTACAACCTGGGACAGTTGTCACTTTTTTATCACCTTTCACAAATTTGACAATTTTTAAGAGTGTTGCAGTGTCTCTCAATTTAGATTTATTTGATGCTCCTTATAGTTATGTATTTTTGGCAAAAAATTCTACAAAAATAAAATGTGTTCTCAGTGCATCGTAACAAGAAGTACTTTATGTCAATATACTTCATGACTGGTGATGTTCATTTTGATTACTTGGTTAAAGTGGTATCTGCCAGTTTTTGTCAGTGTGAAGATACTATTTTTCTCCTTTTAATTAACAAGGAGAAGATAATATAAAGTATCTAAATATCCTGTTATACTTTTGCATATTAATTTTAGTGTCAATAATTCTTTTTTTCTTTTTTTTTCTTTTTTTTTAAATTTTTTTATTTATTTATCTTTTCACAGTGCTTGGGGTTGAACCCAGGTCCTCGAGCTTGCATGCTTTGCAAGTGCTGGACCACTGAGCTGTACACCCAGCCCATTTTTTAAAAATTTTTTTGTGTTTTTATTTTTTGAGACAGGGTCTCACTAAGTTACACAGACTGCCTCTGGTCTCGAACTTGCAATCCTCATGCCTTCGCCTCCCAAGCCATTGGGATTACAGGCGTGGGCCACCATGCCCGATTTTAATGAATAATTCTTACCTGAAAATTTCTTTCTGTGGAGCTTGTCAAATGCTGCTCTTCCTCTCTATCATTCCTTCAATATTTATTAGTTTTAATTCTTCCTAAGGAAAAGCTGTCCCTTTCCTGCTACATAGAAGCTGTTTTGTTGTCTTAACAATTCTAATAAAATAGACAATATTATTCATTAATGACTATGTCAAAAACCAGAAAGCATGAATAAACAATATTAGGGATAAAAACATGAAGATTGTCAGCAATGCCAGAGAGATTTTAGTATCATAACAAATCATAACACTTCATGCCGGTAAATTTGAAAACAATTGAAAAGAACCATATTGTATAAAACTATAAATTACCAAAATTCCTTTAAAAATCAATAGTTTAAAATTTACCAATATAAGTATCAGATGCAGATAATTTTTCACTTTTATATTTTAAATTTAATTAATTTTATTTTTATTTTCAATTTTTCATAGGTTCAATGATTCCATTTTCATTTGTTGTTCTACTACATTTTTTGTTTTCAGTATTTTTTTCATTACATTCATGTCCTTTGAAAGTTCTTTAAGTTACCTCCATAGTTTGAATATGAAATGTTCCCCACAAGATCATGTGTTGAAGGCTCAGTCCCCAGCTGGTGACACTATTTCAGGAGGTACTGGAAACTTTAGGAGGTTGACCTGGTAGAAAGAAGATTGCCAAGGGCATGGCCTTAGAGACTGTATCTTTGCCCTGGCCTCTTCCTGTCTCTCTCTCTGCTTCCTAGTTGCCATGATGCAGTTCCACTCTACCACATCCTTCCACCATGATGCTCCACCTTACCACAACTCCAGAAGCAAGGGCATCAGCAACCTTGGACTGAAACCTTTGGAACCGTGAGGCAAAATAAATCTTTCCTCTTTCAAACTGTTTTTCTTAGGCATTTGTCACAATGACAAAAAACTAACACATTACCAGTACTGTCTAAAGTTATCTTTTCTTATTCTTTAAAAAAAAAAACACTGAAACTGCAGTTTTCAGTCTACATTTTTGTTATTTTTTTCTTACATATTTTTGCAGAACATTTGTGTGGGTTCCATACTGAATTATGATGGTTTTCCATTTGTTCATGTTAGAATAGGGGCAGTTCCTTCCCTATCTATCATTTTGTTAAGAATAGTAATGGCTGGTCCTCTCTTTATTCTTATCCCTTTACTTACACTGATTGCATCTTTCTGTTTGAAAAATGAGTGATGTAAGATGGACACTGTGGCTCATGCCTGTGATCTCGGCAATGCAGGAGGCTGAAGAAGGAGGATCCGAAGTTCAAAGCCAGAGATATCCTCTGCAATTTAGTGAGATCATGTCTCAAAATAAAAAGTAAAAAAGGGGATAGGGATACCTCTCAGTGATAGAGCACTTGCCTCGCATGATCAAAGGCCTGGATTCAACCCCTTACTACTAAAAAACAAAACAAAACAAAAAACTAGTATATGGGCTGGATTTTAATTTTGTTTGGGTGTTCTGCTTAATCACCTAGCTGTGGAGAGAGGCGTAGGAACTGGACCAGCCATATCGTAGCATACTGGCTCCCTTTTATTCCAAATCTCTTGAGGTGGAATATCTGATCCACTGCATTTTAGCCTTTTTTTAATACATAATTTTCTTTGCTCAGTAGATTACATTCAGTAGATACAACATTGACTGTGGTCTTCCTGCCTCATTAATACCCAGTTCCTGTGACTACCATCATCCCCTTAGGAAGTTCATCAAGTAATTGAAACTAAAAATTGTCTGTGGCCTCTTGGACATTTCTCACTGTTGGGAAGATAATGGTCCCCAAGTCAGATGTTCCTTACTTTCCCCAGGCTGTTTTTTCCAAAGCACATGGTGATGTGCTTTCTATTCTAGTTCAGGTCTTTATTGAATCTAAAGTTTTTCTTTTGTAAATTTAATACATTTTGCTTCCTATCAGTTTCCTTCATTTTCTTCTCAAGGATATTTGTGACTCATTGATCAAATCTGATTTCTCTCACATCTTTCCATCTCTTTATTAGTAGTTTTGTGATATTCAGAAGTATTTTAGGCTCAGACTGACATTAGACTTTTATCCAAAATGAAGAGATGTTAGAGTAATGCTTTTAGCATGCTTACTTTCAATCAACGTGCTCTTTCACCATGGGAACAAGATAGTTATAGACATATAGAGTTTCTGGATGTATTTTATTACTATACTGTTGATCAAAAAGGGACTGAAACAAATATTCTATAGCTCACTGAAAGAAACCAAGGTAGGGAATTCAAGTATTGGCACTAAGTGATCCAAAGGAAGCGGTACAGAAAAATGGGACCCCTGAAACATGGGGATTATATGGAAATACACATGATGGAAGATTAAAGTAGTTCTATATTGCCAACTGGAGCCAGAGTTTAGCTTAGTCAGTAGAGTGCTGCTCTGCACGCTCTGAGGCTCTGAGTTCAATCCCCAGTACCACAAAAATCAAAGAAGAACCTGGCAGCCAACTCCCAATATAATCCTGAAACAAACAGCCATTGAAAACTCTATGAATAACAGAGGAGCACTGATGGTGCTGGGCATGGCACAGTGTTGGGGAGTGTTTCATTCTGTTGTACATAGGGTCACTATGAGTCAGACCTGACTCAACAGCACCTAACAACAATAATTTTACCAACCAGCACCTGACTTCTTCCTAAAGTAGAAACTGCTTTTATTTGGTGCCCTGAAAACCTGTCTTAGTTGGAGAATAAAAACAATTGATAAGATGTATATTTTTTTGATAATTTATTAAACTTTTCTCTACTTTGGTTTTCCCATATGTAAAATGGGAGAATCGTACCTACCACAATGGGCTGTGAGAATGTTAAGTCAACAGTCTAAAAAACACTAAACACATAGTCATGCTTGATGGTGGTGAGTAATTATCATTAATCAATGAGTACGAATTTGAGTTTGGGGGCAGGGGAAGAGAAGTAAGAAGGGAGAAGAGGGATGAAAGAGGAATGAGCCTCTTGGTAAGAAGCTACAGCCAAGTGGATGGAATGGAAGCTTCACAGGGATGTGCACTTAGTCTCATTCTCTCCATTATGTATTATGGTACTGAATGAACACAGTGCTACCTCCCACTGGCCCACAACCACCTTTCACCATTATACCTCTAAAACTTCAGGAAACAGAACACAAATTCCTCCCTCAGTGAGAGGCATTTTGAAATACAGAAGAATGAAGGAGAGATCTGTTATATGTTTGGGAAACACTAAGACAGAAATGTAAAATCAATTTTGAAAATTCAGCAGAAGGCTGGGTGCCATGATGCATGCCTATAATCTCAGTGACATGGGAGGCAGAGGCAGGAGGATTGTGAGTTCAAGGCCAGAGGCAGCCTGTTTAACTTAGCAAGATACTGTCTCAAGATAAAAAATAAAAAGGGGCTGGGGGAGTAGCTCAGTGCTTGAGCATTTGCAAAGTATGCAAAAAGCCCTGGATTCAGCCCCCGCCCCAGTGATGCAAAAAGAGAGAGAAAGAGAAGAAAGAAAGAGAGAAAGAGAGAAAGGAAGGAAGAAAGGAAGGTAGGAAGGAAGGAAGGGAGGGAAGAAGGAAGGGGGGAAGAAGGAAGGAAGGAGGAAAGTTAGTTCAGCAGAGGACATACCGTAGAGCCATAAGTAACTTGGATGAATGCAAACTGCTAAAATTTTTTTTATAAATATTGGTAAAGGTTCCATGTTTGCACAGGCTGGGATTTAAGGAGATCTTAATAAAATCTTCAGGGACAATGTTAACCCTATTGTCTTCTGGTATTGTAGTTTGTTAATACAGATAACAAAAATAATTATGTAGTGATATTATAGAAGAAATAAACATAACATTGATTATTCCAAAATAAACCAAGGATGCAGAAGACAATATTAAACACCTCATCTTATACAGTCATAGATACTATTTCATGCTGCTTATTAATAGAGAAATACAAGTTTACCCCTGCAAGACAAGACATGAGGCTGATTCACTATTTTAATGACATTTTGCTGAAAGTAGCTGGGGACCAGGGAGGATCAGGCTTCGTAGATCCCTTGATGACACAAATGCATGTTGGCCGGTGTGGATAAATCTTAAAGAAATACATGATGCTGCAGGGGACATGAATTTCTGGAGGCTATTCCCTCCAAGGGCTGGGGTTTAGCTCAGTTGGTAGAGCGCTGCGCTGCAGTCTCTGAGGTCCTGAGTCCAATTCCCAGCACCACAAAAATGGGAGAAGGACCTGGCAATCCACTCCCAAGGCAATCCCGAAAACAGTCTGCCATTGAAAACCCTATGAGGGTCGCTATGAGTCGGATACTGACTTGACGGCACCTAACAACAACAATTCCCTCCAAAGTAAAGGATAAATTGCTGCCATTTTCATGTCCTCCCCATAAGAAAAGTCAAAATACTTGGTGGGCATCTATAGATATTATACATTAATCTTAATGTGCTACTCTGACCCATTGATCAGATGATCTAAAGCTGCTCACTTGGAACAGGGCAGCTAATGAGAAACGACCAGCTGCTCCTGGGCAGCGTGTACAGCACTTCCATGTGGCTGCTTTTCTGATGGGACCAAACTGATACAGTAATAATAATAAGTCCTCAATGACAGATTAAAGTAGAAACCATGGTTTACAACTATTTGGGGGAGATAAGACAGAGGAAATAGCTATGTAGCAGAACAAAAACTAAAAGTTTGAAACCTGTTGCTTTCGAGGTCAGGATAGGAAGGAACAGCTGTTTCTACCTCAGCCTTTTATTACTATCAACTTTTTAATTATTTCTAAGAGGCTGGGGCTTAGTAGAGTACTTACTCTGCACACAGAGGGCCTGGATTCCATCCACAGCATTGACAAAAATAAAAAATAAATAAATAAATAAATAATAAAAAAACCAAAAAATGGGAGAAGGACCTGGCAGCCCAGTGCTAAAACAATCCTAAAGCAGCCAACCATTGAACACCCTATGAATAGCAGAAAACCACTGACATAGTGCCAGGCACAGCACAGTGTTGAGGAATGCTTCCTTCAGTTGTGCATAGGGTCACTATGAGTTAAACCCACTGATGGCACCTAACAACAATATGTTATTGTAACACAAATTAATTTAAAAAGTAATCATTTTCATTAGTAAATTAACAAAATAAAAGCATCATCACTCCTCAAAATAATCCCATCTTTGTTTTTAAATCTAAATATCCAATAGAGAAATTTGAGTGAAGAAATTAAACTCTTTCTCATATTTGTTCCTTAATGTGCAACATTTTACTCAGGCTTTTATTTTTCTAAAGATGACATTGCAGCACCGGGCATGGTGGCGCATGCCTGCAATCCCAGCGGCTCAGGAGGCGGGAGGCAGGAGGATCACAAGTTCGAGACCAGAGGCAGTCTGCATAATTTAGTGAGACCCTGTCTCAAAAAGTAAAAAAAAAATGGGCTGAGGGTGCAGCTCAGTGGTCCCCAGCACTTGCAGAGCATGCAAGCATGAGGCTCTGGGTTCAACCCCCCAGTACCAAAAAAGAGAAAAACAAAAGGAAAAAAAAAATGATGACATTGCTGGGTAATACATGCTTCCTAATCCATTTCTGTTTCTTCAAAATAATTATTAACAAATTAATGTGCTCACTGATGGTGGGGGTTACATTGTTGTTATTTGAAGGAAGTATGAACTGAGTGTCATTTAGACTTCAGAAAACAAACAGGAAACTTCTGCACTTCATTATGTTTCTTATGCCTTTAGATGATTTTACATATTTGTACCTTACATACAAGGTATGATTGAAAAATACAGTGAATGCTTAAATTTTTAAAAATTTGTTACAGGTCAAGAATTGTGACACACACTTGTAATCCCAGTGACTTGGGAGGCAGAGACATGAAGATTTTAAGTTAGAGGCCAGAGGTAGCCTGCATGATTTAGAAGACCCTCACTCAAGTTAAAAAATATTTTTAAAGAGGGCAGAGGGTGCAGCCCAGTGGTAGAAAACTTGCAAAGTATGTGTGAGGTCCTGGATTCAGCCCTCTCAATACCACAAAAATACATACATATATATATATACACACATACATACATACATACATACATGCATACATACATACATACATACATACATACATACATACATACATATTCCAGAAAGAGGCACACTTCCATTAATCCCTCTCCAAATACTCCCTCTGGCTTTTAGCACACTTACCCCACAGTCTTTGCCACTTTCTGAAACAGTTCTGGAAGTCTTCTTTCATGTCTTTAGTTTCATCCTCCATCATGACAACACTCTGTGTCATGCATTGCTTCTGGTACAGCAATTTCTGTCAAATAAGAACATTATGGCTAGTCCTCATGCACCTTATCCACTGGATCTGACACCAGGAGACTATTGCCTCTCCTCCAAAATCAAAATGACCATGAACAATAAACATTTTGAGTCAATTCAGGACATTGAGACAGCCACGACAGTACAACTAAACACATTCATGAAGGAGGGACTCTAGAACTTCTTCAGAAAGTGGCAAGAAGAATGGGACAAGTGAGTTCAAAGCCAGAGGAAGTTACTTGAGGAAGCTTGATGGCAATATGTATTTTACTCTAATATTTTAAATTTGAACATTCACCATATTTTTTGATCACACCACATATTTAAATTCCTTTTACACTACATATTTAGATAGGCTTGCAGGGGATTTTATAACCATGTGTTCACTCAGATTAATAGTTTGCTGAGTTTCTTAAAACTAAAATCTGTCCATTCAACAGCACAGTCTGTAGTCAGTGTTGCCATCACTGTCACCACTAGTCAGCTTGGTGATGGGCAGTTAAGGCTGACTTTCCAATACACCAACACTCAAGTTCTGTTTCAGATTGACGGTTCTACCTAGGATTCTGTATGGCGTATGCTGCTGCTTCATTTTGACACTGGAAAGCTTTAAAATACCTTCAGGGCTCTAAGACAATCCTGCTTTCTGTCTGATGTAGTTTCTACTACTTGGTGATGTGACCTCTCACGTAGAGTGTTAGTTATTCAAAATAAATAAGTTTTAAAAAATAAGAGTCTTTCCTTGGAGTTAGAGGAAAAGAAAGCACAAAAGTCTCTCAACATGCAGGCTCACCCTGCCCAGCAGCATTGATTGTGCACTGCACAACTCCAGAGAGTGCTATTCTCATAGATTATCATGAGAATGGGACTCCCAGAGGTGTCCAACACAAGGCCCTGAAGTCTCATGGAAAGACAGTGGATCCACATCCCTAATTGTATGCTGTCCCTGCGCACACAAAGGTATTTTTAGCATTGCACAAAACAGTATAATTTTAGTAATATTTTCCTGATTAAAGAAATAAATGCTCCTTTTATAGATTTTATTATTTCTAGAAAAGTACAATCAAGGGAATAGAAATCATCAGAATCATGCTACTAATATTTCTATTAAAATCACATTAATTTGCAAATAAATGGCATCTTTATTACATTCAGTCACTCATTTAATATCTACATATTAATCACTTTTTTTAAGTTTCAATAGGACGCTGTAATTTTCTTCTTGTAACACCTTCACAACTCTTGTTAAGGTTTTGGCTGGGTAGGATTTGCTTTGGGTTCTTATTGTGACTAGGATCTTTTTTGAGCTATGTAAATCTTGACCTTTTGGCTATATTTCGTGCTTCTAAATCCACTATTCTGAACTCGCAAAAACTCTGGCTTCTTACTGTTCATCACTTTGTCCTTTTATTTTCTGCTCCTCCAGTCTGAATATCTACTCCTTGGTAGTACCTAGCTGGAAACCTTATATCAAAACAAACCTTGGATATTTTGTTATTTCTTGATTTCCAGCCAGAGCAAATGATTAACATTGTGTTTGAAGTTACTGATGCTATTCTGGAAAACTCTGATCCAAGATCTCTTGCTATCTATTTTACTCAATTATTGATATAAAAGGCACATTTCATGATAAATGGCAAATCATTATCCTGTCTCTCCAAATGAGTCGTCCACCTTGTTAAGGAACCTGAAACAAATTACTCACTGGGCTTTCAGTTTGGATAATGTAATTGCATTCAACCTGAGTTCTTTTAAGAACATCCTGCTATGAGAATTTTCAACACATCTTCCTCTGTGGGCACAATTATGTCTTACAGAACAGCAGGCTGAGTGCATCAAAGAGAAGTGCTATTTTAATGTCCAATGCAGTGAATTGGGTGTCAAGAAATCTTAGTTTTGCAACAGCTAAGCAGGGGTAATAACATTTGTTTATAACTGTGTATGAAGGCTAATATTTCCTACATGTGGAAATATTTGCAATTTCAAGTATCCAGTAGTCTATATGTTGAACATGCTAAACCTTAGATTAAGAAGCAACATAATCCTCTAACATTCAAAAGAAGCTAAATAGATATGACCCAAGGGTGCCTCTTTAAATCTGAGAGCAAGTTAGTACTGTTGACAGAAGCCAGCCCTTGGATATCAACTAGAATTTGGCTATACAATGTAATACCTGATGCCATAACTTTATGAAGTACTGTTACTGTATAAAATATACTTTAAAAGATAGCCCAGGCTATAGGAGGTTGAATGCCGAAGATATGTATTTTTCTTACTCATATCATCCATGATTAAGGATGGAGGGAAATGTTCTTACTTGGTATTTCTTGAGTATTTGAGGATTAATACACCACTTCAAACTATGCACTAGTGTTATCCATGTGACATACCTATACATACTTGAATATTGACTTGATTACTCAAAGGTAATAAAATAAAAAATTTTAAAGTAAATCATTCTTGGGATTCCTAGGGGGATAGAGAGTACCCCAAACATGGCCAGGCCTAGGAGCTCTTCTAGTCCACATGGAATCCTATGGGGCAAGATAGCAACAGGTCACCTTTGCTATACATCCAGGTATTTCACCCTTACACCCTCCCATCGAGTGGGCCAAGATGGCACCCAAGGTATGGTAGCATCTAAAGCCTCCAGATTGGTCATTTCTGATCCAACTCTGTTCCCCTGATTGGCTGGCTATCAGGCCATATAAACTCCGGAGTTCAGTGTTCAGCAGCCATTTCTGAACATCATTCAAGAAAAGCTCACCGGGTCCTTGCGGTTCCTCAGGAGGCCAAGGCCCATTTACTTGTCACCTAGCCTAGCCTTCAGCCTTCCTCCGACCTGCCTTGATCATACTTCAACCCACTTACCACCTCTATCCAACCCCAATGTCTACAATGCCGGATATGCTACAGGGACCGACAGCTTCACCAGGAAAGACTCCTAGAGTCAAGCTCAGGGTCTTGGAAATGGCGAAAGCTGGGAGCTGGAAGAGCAAGGACACCTGGGAGCCTCTGCCCCAGCGGCAGAGACAGCAGCTGAGTGCTTCCCTTCTCCAACTCCCCTGGCCCCTCTTCCTAATCCTCCATTCCTTTCACCTCCTTTGTGAATAAACCAGTCCTTCTCTCCTGAGCATGACGCTCTGTTCTCTGGTCACAGCCTCACCACCAGGTCCAGTGTTGGGGCACCCACCTTTTGCTTCCACCCACAATGCAGAGAGAGAGAGAAACCCCAGGAAGAACCTGATAAATCATAATATGTGAAGTTCCTATATTAGATTTGGTAGGGTTTTCATAAAAAAATTACCACCTGGTGGGTGGCTTAAACAGAAAAGTTTTGTTTTCTCACAGTTCTGCAGCCTGCAAGCCCAAGCTCCAAGTAAGGGCAGGACCGGGTCTTTCTTCGGGGCCTCTCTCCCTAGCCTGCTGATGGCCATCGTCCCTCTTCTCATGGTCCTCCCTCAGTGTCTATGTGTGCCCAATCTCTTCTTCTTATAAGGACACCAGTCATACTAGATGAAGGCCCTGCCATAGCATATCACTTTACCTTAATTCCTCCTTAAAGGCCCTACGTCTGAATGCAGGCACACTCTAAGACACTGGGAATTTGGCTTCAACATGAATGGAGTAGGGGAAGACAAGATTCAACCTATAACAGTTCCCTGCTCAAAAGCCTTCCCTGTCCAGTTTTAAAACTCTTCCCTGGAACTTTCCTCATACTCACTGATCTCCACACTGGCCTCTCTGTTACTAAGACATGCTGAGATCTTTTCTGCCAGGAAGGGCACACATTGGCCCTTCCCGGAGTGCCCACCTCCCCAGTGTTGCCTAACTCATTACCATTCTTGAGCCATCAGCTTAAGCATCTCTTCTCCAAAGAGTAGGATATCTAATTAAGATCTCCTGCTTCATTGTATTCTGAATTTTTATTTTACAGTGTATAGTTTGCATTGTTGTTGTTGTTGTTGTTAGGTGCCGTCAAGTCGGTATCCAACTCATAGGGACCCTACATACAACAGGCGAAACACTATTGTCAGTGCTTCTCTGCTGTTCATAGGGTTTTCAATGGCAGATTGATTATTTATTGGGAGCGGGTTGCCAGGTCCTTCTCCCAAGCCTGCAGTATCTGGTGTTCCCAGGTGGTCTCCCATCCAAGTACTAACCAGGCCCGACCCTGCTTAGCTTCCGAGATCTGATGGGATCGGAGGCCACAGGGCTACAGCTGCAGGCATAGTTTGCACAGATAGAATTATTTACATGATCATTTAAGTCATTCAATAATATTTATAAAATGTTTAGTAGGTTGCAAGTATAATAACCAAAAGAGATACGTTCCATAATTAACTTATAGACATTAAAAATAACAAAAAAAATAAATTTTTAAATATTTTCATTTTCACCATATATTTATCATTTTAAGCAGTCTTCATTTTTTTCAGTAGATCTGAATTTCATCTGGCCTCATTTTCCTTTTCCCCATAGGACTTCTTTTAGCTCTTCTCCTAGTGTTGGCCTGATACTGACAGGTTCTCTTAGATTTGATATGCCTGAAAAAGTCTTACTTTCTTATAGACACCAGCCATATGGGGTTGAGGCCCAGTGTTTTGCTGGATATAGAATACTAAGTACACACTTTTTCTTCCTCCTCCTCCTCCTTCTCCTCCTGTTCCTCCTTTTCCTCCTCCTCCTCCTCCTTCTTCTTCCTGATTTTAATGCCTGTAGGATCTGTAGTCATATCCCTCTTTGATTCTTGGTGGTGATAATTTGTACTTTTTCTTTTTTTCCTTTATCAGACTATTTAGAAATTTATTGGTTGCATTAATTTTTTTATTATGTATTCATTTTCCATTTAATTGAGATTTATATTAGCATTTTTATATCACCTTTCTGCTTATTTGGGGGTTAAGTTTCTCTTCTGTTGTAACTTACAATGGGAGATTAGATAATTTAACTTTCTTTTTAATATAAACATTCAGAAATATAAATTTTCTTTCTAAATACTGCTATATGTCCACCTCATAAAATTTGATGTTGTTTACAATTTCATGCAAATTTTTATAGTTTCTCTTATATTTTTTCATTGATTAGTGAGTAATTTGGAGTATGTTGCTTAAATTTCAAATATTTACAAATATTTTTCAGTTCTAATTATGTTGTTGTTAAAGAGCATGCATGCTTTATATGATTTCAATCCTTCAGTGTACTCAAATTTGTTTTATCACCCAGCAGATAGTCTATCTTGATAAGTATTCCATATGGCCTTGAAAATAATACTATGCTGCAATTGTTGAGTAGTGTTCTTTAAATGCCGGTCAGGTGATGTTGGTTGATAATATTGCTCAACTCTGTTGCATCTTCCCTAATTTTTTGCTTTCAAGAGGAGATTGTTAATGTTACCACCTGCACTGTGGATGTGACAGATGTGTCAGTTTTTATTTTATGTATTTTGAAGTTCCATTAAGAACACACACACATCTAAGATTGTTATATCAATAGGATATGTTTTCTCTAATGTTGTTCCTTTGCTTATCAGGGAAAGATTATTTTTTAAGAAATCATATAAGTAGTGGTTCTTCAATATATAGAATTTTGAAAATTCAGAGCAAAATGTCTGAACCCCTCAACCTTTAGCTTCCTCATCCTCCTCCATTTATGCCTGCTTGGAGGCAACCCTGTCCATATTTTGATGAAAATAACCAGGCTTTCAAAAAAAGCCTCCTAAAGCTTCCACCTTCTAGCCACACTTTGGACCCAGGGGCAGTATAAGAAAGAGCTGTGTGTCTTTGGTACTGAAAATAATCATTTTCTATGCTCCCACCATGGACCAAGACATAAAGAAGAGCTTTGTAACAGGGTCAGAGTAAAGAACCCAGATAATTCCTCAATCTTATGGGACTAGTTTTCAGAATGTGCTTTAGCTGTTGGGCAATATACAAGCCCAGAAAAATATCTTGGCTGACATGTAAAAGGCAAATATACATGAGTTGTAATTAAAAACCATCTTATACCATGCTTCTGTCATGCTCTATTAGTAAGCATAATGTAGATTTGAGTATTTTATCAATGCAATCAGTATCTGTCTAATGTCCAAGGAATTGGAAGTGTACTCACAAATTTAAAGGACCAGAGGACTGTATGGTGAGTATTCTATTCTATAAATATCCTTCTTCAAAAATTCTACATATGTTATACTCCTCTCCACATTTTGACCAAGATTAGTTCATACATGATAGTTAATTATTATTAAAAATAGTTTTCTTAACCCTTAAAGGAAAACAGGATAAACACTTCAAGGTTTAGGTATAGGCAATAACTTTCTGACTAGGAATCCAATAGCTCAGGAAATAAAAGCAAGAATTGACAGATGGGATTGCATCAAATTAAAAAGCATCTGCACAACAAAAGAAGCAATTAACAGAGTTAAGAGATCTACATAATTGGAGAAAATATTTGCCAAATATTCATCCAACAGGTGATTAATACCTAGAATATATAAAGAACTCAGAGTAAACAACCAAAGAACAAAAAGTTCAATCAACAATTGTGCTATGGAAATGAACAGATATTTTTCAAATGATGAAGTACAAATGGCCAATAAATACATGAAAAAATTATCAACATCTTTAGTCATAAGAGAAATGCAGGTCAAAACTACACTGAGATTCTCTCCCACCCTAGTCAGAAGGGCTATCATCAAGAGAACAAAAAGCAACAAATGCTGGTAAGGATGCTGGGAAGTGGGTGGGAATCCTTATACACTATTGGCTAGAATGTAAATTAGTCCAGCTTCTATGGAAATTAATGTGGAGTTTCCTCAAAAAATTAAAAATAGAACTACCACATGATCCAGCCAAACCACTTCCGGGTACATACCCAAAAGAATGAAAGTCAGCTTACTTCAGAGATACTTATATATTCATGTTTACTAGGAACTATTCACAACAGCCAAACTATGGAATCAAACTAAGTGCCTATCAATAGATGGGTGGATAAAGAAAATGTGTTGTATGCACACAATGGAGTTTTACTTAGTCACAAAGAATGAAATTATGCCATTTGCAGGAAAATGGATGGAACAAGATATCATCATGTTAAGTGAAATAAGTCAGTCCCATAAAGACAAGTATCATATGTTTTCTCTCATATATTGGAAGTTAGGGGCAATAAAAGGACATAAAACTAAAAGGAATACTGCTAGGAATAGGGAGAGAGAAGAAGGAAAGGGGCAGGGCAAGGGTAGATAAGAAAGAGTAATAGAAAGGGCGAATATGATCAAAGTACATTATAAGCATGCATGGGAATATCATAATGAAACCACTCTTTAAAAATAACATGTGCACAGGTATAGAAAAATATTCCCACAAAAAGACATGCAAGTAGAAGGGAGGCCATTGGAAAGGGGGTGGGAGAGGGGGGTAGGAGGTACACAAGAGGGTAAGGGGGAAGTTATCTGTGCAATGTACAATATATGGAAACAAATATATGGAAATGTCACAATGAAACACATGTCAGAATGAAACACATTAAGTTGTTCATTAAAAATTTCCAACTAAAAATAATATGTGCTAATAAAAAAATTTTAAAATGGGTTCCTGAGATGACCCTAAACTCACCTACCACTTATACTCTCTAGTTTCATTGCTACCATTGTTTTCTCTTTCCTTTAGCAAAACAAATGATGCAGAATATTTCCCACAGGAAGCTGTACCAATAGTTCTAGGTCATTAAAAATAACTTAGAATTTCCCTTTGCACTCCTAAGGATTGAGTGTAGTTTGTTAATTTCACCATCTATTTCATTGTGAATTTTCATGGTCCTCTGAATTTTACCTCTTCCTTATATCTAAAGAAAGCTGTAAAAGATTAGCAAGTATATATATGCTGTGATATATATATATATATATATATATATATATATATATATATATATATATATATATCAGACCTCAGCTATTTATGTTCTAAAGCATATGCAAATTTTGTTATATTATATAATGGCTCTGTAAGAATAAATTTATCTTTTGAATTTATTTTCTACATCAATGAGGCAAATGTCAAGTTTCAAAAATAGCTCCTAATTCTCATGTGCCAGAATTTGATAAAAGTTTTTGTGCAGCTATTAGTTTTGTGTGACTATACATTTTAGCATATAAATAATAACAATATTTGTATAACACTATAAGGCTATAAGACTGTAACATTGGATATTTCCTTTGTTGCATCTCATTGATTTTATGGCTTAGCATCTCCAAAATCAAGGTGCATCTTGTAGTTGATGGTGTTATAGTATGATTGGCAATGTTTTTTCTCCTTAGTTGTAAATGAAATAATTGTGTGACTTGTAATTAAAACATATGATACTTGCCTTTATGGGACTGACTTAGGGACTGACAGGTGAGCAGATAAAACATGGATTCCAATACATCACATCTTTGCCCAAGAATCTTTGCATTCTCTTCACTCACACTCTCTGTCTCAATAGCCCCACCCATATAGCCAACCATAAATATCCTATTTCTTTATATCATTCCCAACCTGCCAACCTCCATTCTAAAACACACATTTCTAAATGCTCAAATTTTGTATTTTAGATTGTCTTCTACCTTATGCACTTACACGTTCAGTGAGCCCCAACATCACAAAAATTACTTCCCGTGGCACTATTTAGCTCAGATCATTCACCTCTCAGAAACCAAAATGAGCTTCCATTTTCTTCCTTTGTAATGTTGTCTGCATGCTGAATGTGTAGGAACAAATTTTGGGTGTACTTAAAGAGAAAAATTATCAGATTTTACAAACAAGCCAAGGAGCAAACACAGTCAGCCCAGCATTTTTATTGTATTTATTTATTAATTTATGTTTTATTTTGGTGCTAGGGGATGAACCCAAGGCTTCATGCATGCTTAGCACAGGTTCTACCACTGAGCTATATTCCCAGCCCAGCCCAGTATTTTGAGATGGAAAACTCAAAATGATCAATGACTTTGAGAATAATTATAACCCCCTGGGGTAGGGGAATGTCCAAAAATGACTTGTCTATAAATAACTATAGTCCAAAAGGCAAATATGACCTTCTCAGAATCAGAATGTAAGGTTGAACCTTTCCAGAATATCCACAGCATGAAGGATACATCTTACAGGAATGCATATTTTGTGATCTCAAAGTCATTGTATTGTTTTGGAAGGATGCTCAGTATGAATAGAGTCTAAGCACATTACATTAAATTAAATAGTATTTACCTTTCCGGTTGGCAGGTGATTGAATGTGGCAGCAGCTATTTTCTTCTCTGTGTAGCATCAATATTTAGTACTTTGCTAGACACATGGCAGCCATTGACAACCCTATGAATAGCAGAGAAACAGACAATAGTGTTTCGTCTGTTGTACATAGGGTTGCTATGATTTGGACACCAACTCGATGGCATCTAACAACAAGACATGTGGCATTTGGTAGGACATAGAGACATTGCAGCTATCATTTGGGTTGTCATCTTACTTTAAACTTCAAGTCATTCTGGAATTTAAAAACTTTTAATGGTGGGAATGGAGAAGAAGGGGAGATGTTCATCAATGGCACAGAGTTTCAGTTAGATGAGCTAGAAGTTCTAGTACTCTATTGCATAGCACAGTGAATATATTGTTATTACATGCCATCAAATAGGGTACTACTCATAGTGACCCTGTGTACAACAGAAGAAAACATGCTCCAACACTGTCATGCACACTATCTTTTTACATTTGAGCTCACTGTGACAACCACTGTGTTTCTTATTTTGAGTAGTGTCACATCAGCAAAAGGAGATCCCAGGGCTTTACTCCATTCCTGTCATTTAGGTTTACTCTACTTTAGGAGGCAACTCTCCCTAGACATTCTTGAATGCCTTCCAACTTGCAGGGCTCATTTTCCAGCACTATATTTAACAGTGCTTCTTTGCTATTCGTAGGGTTTTCAGTGGCTAATTAGGGAGTGGGCTGCCAGTTCCTTCCCCTGGTCTGTCTTAGTCTGAAAGCTCAGCTGAAACCTGTCCACCATAAGTGGCCCTGATGGTATTTGAAATATCAGTGGCACAGCTTTCAGAATCACAGCAACACGCAAACCCCCACAGCAGGACAAGCTGACAGAAATGTGAGGGACAGTGAATACTATTAATTTACTTCAATATTAATTTCTAGGTCTAGATGTCCCTTCATCCTCCAGGTTCCTGGGGCCAGTTTCCATATCTGAAACAAGGTGGCACCAACCTTTCTGACACATATGGTAGGAAGTTCAAGCTTTTCATAGGATTGTAGGGTGTTCCCAAATGGAGGTTACCAGTTCTTGGGCACCTCCCGTTCTGTATTTATCCTCAATCATGACACTTATTGGTCAATGTCTGGATTATGTTTGTTCTCTTTTTGTAGGTACTTACCCCATCCTCTATACTACCTCTCTTCCTTTATTTTCCCCAAGGACCACTAACCACAGCATTCTGTGCAGCAGAAATTTTATGGAAGGCTTAGGCTAACAGAAGTGAATCATGTACAGACTGGTCAGAATTGGCAGCCCCATAAATTGAATATTAGACATCTCTGTGCTAAGAGCCAAAGGTCATCTCTACTGCAGATCATTTTGTGTGGATTCTTCTTGCACCCAGACTGCATCCCTCCCTTTCTCCCCTAAACTCCTGACTCTAAGCTTGGAGCCTCATATTGACTCTCTTTATTCAAGAGAAAAAAATCCCAGTTACTTTGTAATGCAAAGTGGTTCAGTTCTTTATTGGCCTGAATTTTATCCCTTTAGACTATGTCTGAAAGACTATTTGAGCCACAAAAGATATTTTGCTGTACAGAAGAGAAGTTATTACCCTAAAAAGAATTCTGTCTTTCTCCTGGTCCCACCAGCTTAAACTGAAAAAGAACAGAAAAGAAAGACAGAAAGAAAGATAGAAAGAAAGAAAGATAGAAAGAAAGAAAGAAAGAAAGAAAGAAAGAGAAAGAAAATAAAAACAAAGAAGAATCGTATGTTTTTTTTCTTCCCACTAGGGTTGTCATTAGAAAGCTTATTTAAGCACGCATGATGCTTCATGCCTGTAATCCTAGCATTTGGGAAGCTGAGGCAGAAGGATTGCAAGTTTGGAGGCCAGCCTGGGCTACACAGTGAGTTTGAAGCCAGCCTGGGATACATAGCAAGACTCCATCTCAAATATGTGTCTGTGTGTGTGTATGTGCCGTGTGTGTGTGTGTGTGTGTGTGTGTGTGTGTGTGTGTGTGGTTGTTGTTGTTGTTAGATGCTGTCAAGTTGGGTCCAATTCATAGGGACATTATGTACAACAGAACAAAACACTTCCCAACACTGTGCCAGGCCTGGGACTGTGTAAGTGCTTCTCTGCTATTCATAGGGTTTTCAATGGCTGATTGTTTGGGGATTTTTCCAGGAGTGGGCTTCCAGGTCTTTCAGTTTTTGCAGTGCTGGGGATTGAATCCAGAGCCTCAGAGAGTGCAGAGCAGCACTCTACCAACTGAGCTAAACCCCACCCCCATAGATGGAGAGATGGATAGATAGATAGATAGATAGACAGACAGACAGACAGATGATAGATGGATTATTCTAAAGAAGAGGCCCAGACTCCATTTTTCTGAAGGTCTTCCTGGGCTTGAATAGTATCTGGAAACAATAGAAATGTTATTAAAACAAAATAAACCTATAGCCCTGTATTATGATCTCTATTACTTCCTTTAAAATGCTTCAACACAGACAGCATGATGTAAATGGATATGTGTGTTAATTTTAATCTACACCCTAGGGATGTCACTTATCCTAGTCAGGAATTTACTCCCCAAGTAGGACCAGATAGCATTTAATTGGAGAGGCCACAACTATGAGACTTTGGCTATTTTTATCTTCAAGAAATTATGTTGCTCTAAAGGGGTAACCTATATGAATAATGCTTATCAAATTGCATATATGAAAATTGTCACAACGAAAAGCATGTCAAAATGAATCACATTATGATGTACATTAAAAATTTCTAATAAAAAAAAGAAATTATGTTGCTAATTTACATATTGAATATTGAAATAGATTTGTGTTGTTGAAATTACTGGCTTGGTAACTGGTGTAAAGAATGTCAGAAATGGTTAAATTAGATAAATGAATGATTGGTATTGGATAGGCTATATGTGAATTGAGTAGACTTATTCCTTACCATCGCCTGCACCTGCAAACTCTCAAGATGGCTCCTGGTTCATAATTCCAGCCTCAGCTTTAAAGGCTAATGGTTGTTCATTGCCAATTATCAAAAAAAACTAAAGTCCGTCTTTGGACTGTTAACTATATTTGCTTCAAGTGAACCTTCCATTCAATACATTTGCAGATCATGTAAAAGAGCTGAGAATTAGTTTTAGGCCTCATAGAATGAGTTGTGTGATGACTAGTGTGTCTGCTTGCTACAATGTTTATCTAATAAATGTTTGTATGTATGGTAGAATTCCTTCTGAAACTTTGTATAGCAACTGTGGGAGCTTTGATCTTAGTGGCTACAAACACCTACCAAAAAGATCACAGTAGATGTGCATGACTAAACTGATTCTGATTTTAAACCCTCTGGTAGCCAAATTTCACTTGTGACAGGACCAACATCTGTTCCCAAAGCATGTTGTATAAGATTGGAGATATAGTACCTGCTTAATAAATATTGAATGAATGAGTTAAGCAGGTAGTTGTTGTTAGGTGCAACCGAGTGGGGTCCAACTCATAACAACCCTCATAGGGTTTTTGACAGCTGTTTCAGGACTGTTTTGGGAGTGGGCTGCCATGTCCTCCAATTTTTGCTATGCTAGCGATTGAACCCAGGGTCTCAGAGAGCAGAGAGCAGCACTTTACCATCTGAGTTAAACTCCACCATAAATCTAATGGTGGGGTGGCTACTGGGGAGATAAGAATGAAAAGGAATATGGATTGTGTTTGTTCATTTTGGATATGTTAGGAGATCTGGATGTGGACCCAATATAAATGGCATTAGCCAGGTTGACAAGATCCAGGCAAGGCTTTGCTAGGGAGCACCTGAATTAGACATTCTATCAACATGCAGGGATTATCAGGCACACGAAACTAGTTTATAAATCTAGTTTGAAACCAAGGTAGGCATCAGAAGTGCTAGTTTTTTGCTTTATAATGAGAAGTAAAATCATATGAGACAAAATTCTGGCATCAACATTATCCAGCAAAGCTCTAGAAAAAGACTAACCAAAAGACAAGTCGCAATGAAAAAGTTAAACACAGATATTAAGGAAATGAACAAGTAAATAGAATGTTTAACTAACAGAATGTTGGATGATTCATTTTACCTATCTCTACATCGGGGACAATATTGACAATGGAGCACAAAGTTGGTGGCGGTTACGGTTTTCAAATACAGTGTCCCAGTATTGAAGGCCTGGTTCCTGATGTAAGCAGGGTTCAGAGGGGAGCTTTTGGGAAGTGATTGGGTCATGAGGGCTTTGACTTCATCAATGGATTAATTCATTGAAGAATTCAAGATTTCAACAGACTATTGGGGGGTGGAGGAGCTGTGAAAGGTGCAGCCTAGTTGGAGGAAGTAGGTGCTGTGGGCCATCTTTGAAGGTGTCTTTCCTAGCCCTTCCCTTTCTCTGCTTCCATGCTACTAGGAGGTGAGCAGCTCTGCTTTGCCAAATGCTCCCCACCATGACGTCCCACATCACTACCGTCCAGAGCCACTAGAGCCAAATGACCATAGACCGAACCCTCTGAATCTGTGAACCAAAATGAACATCTTTTTCCCTTAAGTTGTTTTCCCAAATATCTGTCACAGTGATGAAAAGTCTGATTAATGCAATGGCTGAGGCTCACTTTCTCCCTGGACAAGTTCCAATTGCCTTACAATTATGTCTCTTTCTAAAAGAGTTATAACTTAAATTTTGCTACTATTGAATCTTCCAAACCTGAATCTATGATGTCAGTTTAAGGTATTTTTTCATTACTTCTTATTGGGCATCCCCTAGTCTTGGTATCAACATGCATAAATGTCACTCTTAATTGTCAAGAAGCACAACTCTCATTACAAGATCTTTCACAAATAGCATGCTTAAGCCAGGCGCAGTAGTAATCCCAGCAACTTGGGAGGTGGAGGCAGGATCATAAATTCAAGGCCAGAGGCAACCTGTGTGATTTCACGAGACCTTGTCTCCAGATTAAAAGAAGGAGAGGAAGCTGAGAGTGCAGCTCAGTGGTAGAGTACTTGCAAAGTATGCACAAGGCCCTGGGTTCAGTTCCACAGTACCTTAAAAAAATAAAAAAAATAAATAAATAAACACTCATAATGGTGTGAACCATAAATCTCCTTTCCTTCCTCCCTTCTTTCTACCTCTCTCTCTCTCTCTCTCTCTCTCTCTCTCTTCTTTTCTTTTCTTTTCTTTCTTTTTTGTGGTACTGAGAGCTGAAACCAGGGCCTCATACATGTTAGGCAAGTGCTCTACCACTGAGTTGTATTCCAAAACCCTTTTATAGCTTTTGTTTTAAGACAGGATCCCTCTAAGTCACACAGGCTGCTTGTGGCCTCGAGCTCACGATCCTCCTACCTGAGATTCTCAAGTTGCTGGGATCATAAACCTGCATCACAGTGTTCAGGTTACATCATTCATTTTTGTCAACTGTCTGGACTCTTCAGATATGAGATTGCAAATACAGGATTAGGATAAGGCTTTTGAGGAAAAAAAGTTATAGAAGGAGGAAAAAAGAGGTAAATTTTCATACATTTCCCAAGAGCAAAAGGCTGTCTGTCATCAGAGTCTCTTTTTTTAAAATTGGAAATTTTTAATGTACACCTTAATGTGATTCATTCTGACATGCTTTTCATTGTGACATTTCCATATATGCATTTTGTTGTACATTATTCATATAGGTTCCTCCTTACCCTCTTGTATGCTTCCTCACCCCTTCCCACCCCCACATCAAAGACTTCTCTACCATTTACTTGCCTTTTTTTTTTTTTGGTAATATTTTTCTATATATCCTTGGGTTCCAGTTCTGTTTAAGATAGAAACTTTTTCTGTAGTGAACATTCCTTTTACCTTGTCAGAGCTATTACATGCATTTTCTAGACCACCTATAATAATACTGTTCTTAGCTTTTTTTTTCTCTTTTATTATGGTCTGACCTTTGTATAAGATTTTTCCTTCTTATAATTTTGATTCAGCTCCCACATGTGAGTGAGAACATGTGGTGTTTCTCTTTCTGAGCTTGTGTTCATTCACTTAAAATAATTTCTCCAATTCCATCCATTTTGCCTTATTTAATTTTTTTTATTGCTGAGTACTATTCCATTGTGTATATGGTACCATAGCTTTTTTATCCATTCTTCTGTTGAAGGGCACTTTGGTTGATTCCATATCCTTGCTATTGTGAAAAGTGCTGTGTTGAACATGGAGATGCAGGTGTCTCTGTGGTATGATGACGCATCTCCCTTTGGGTAAATTCCCAATAGTGTTATAGCTAGGTCATATGGTAGATCTATTTTTAGTTTTTTAAGATACCTCTGTATTGATTTCCACAGTGGTTGGACCAATTTACAGCCACCAACAATGTAAGAGTGTTCCCTTTTCTCCGCAACCTCGGAAGCATAAAATTAAAAAACTTCTGTACAGCAAAAGAAACAATTAACAGAGTCAAGGAAACCTCCACTGAATGGGAAAAAAATCTTCACATCCTATACATTAGACAAAGGTCTAATTACCAGAATTTATAAAGGACTCAAGAAAAAAACTCCTGAGAAAAGAAATAACCCAATACACAAATGGGCAAAGGAACTGTGTAGACAGTTCTCAAATGAAGAGGTCTATAAAGCCATGAAACACATGAAAAAATGCTCAATATCCCTAGCCATTGTTGTTGTTGTTAGCTGCCGTTGAGTCAGTATCCAACTCAGCGACCCTCATAGGGTATTCAATGGCTGACTATTTCGGGATTGCCTTGGGAGTGGATTGCCAGGCCCTTCTCCCATTTTTGTGGTGCTAGGAATTGAACTCGTGTCCTCAGAGACTGCAGCGCAGTGCTCTACCAACTGAGCTAAATCCCAACCATTAGGGAAATGCAAATTAAAACAACTCTGAGAAACCTTACACCAATAAGAATGGCCAAGATCAATAAAACAGAGAGTCTCTTCCATCTGTCAAAATTCCCATTCTGGAGAAATCATCCCCAGGTATAAAAGAAATCCAGCCTCCTGGGCCAATGTAGTCCTTACTCTGAAAAAAAAAATCATCTTAAAATACCTGTCACAGAAACTAACACTGATACCAATGTCAAATCTTTTAAAAAATATTTATTTATTTATTTATTTATTTATTTATTTATTTATTTATTGTGGTATTGAGGATAAAGCCCAGGGCCTCATGCTTGCTAGGCAAGCTCTTTTTCACTGAGCTATATCCCTATCTCAATGTCAGAATCACAGTTGTGTCACAGAAACAAACAAAAAACAGTATTAGAGACCTGACACGTGTGTAATTCTACTACTGTTGTTTTAATGCCATTTTTCAGTCTCTGAACAGAAGAGATTTTGATTTTGATTTTGAGATGAAACAAAATTGTTCCACAGATCTTAAAGGGGACTTCAAAAGACATGAGATATTGCATTTGATTCCTAAAGCAACTGGTAGAAGATGCAGAAATTGTCATATACAATAGTTTTCTGAAAGCTTTGAGTAAATGTTCTAGTCAAAAAGATGTTTTTATTAGTAGAATTGTTAAATTTTCTCCATCACTAAAAAGCATGTTTTTAGCGTCTAATTAAAACTGATGCTGTGTAAGGCACTTTATAAAGAGAATTGCCTGTACCAAGGAAGGTAACAGAAAAGAACATAAATGTATAAGCTCTTCCCATGAGAAAAAAGGATCACTTTTTTTTGTATCACTGATAATTTCTTATGGGCATTTATTCACATAATTATCCTCTAAGACAGGAGGTTATTAACTAGCACATGTTGGAAATAAATAAACTATGCAGTGAATATGTGTTTTAAAAAGAAGCTAATCATTCTCTGCTTTGAGACTCTTGACAGCGAGCTGTGTCCAGCCAGCCACAGATGCTTTGGCATTGTTCTTAGCTCCTGCCTCAGCATGCTGCTGATATCATATTTGATGATTACAAACTCTAGCTCTTCTCTGCTTTTACACCTAAAATGCAGTTCTTCCATTGGTCTTCTCTACCCACGTTTACCAATACTTACTGTTCAGCCATGCCCAAGAGAAGTTCCCTGAATTCTCTCTGGTATTGAGTGTTGACGTTTAAAAATCACCTCTCTAGCCAGGCATCATAGCACATGCCCGTCATCCCAGTGACTCAGGAGACTGTGGCAGGAGGATCGCAAGCTTGAGGCCAGAGGCAGCTTAATGAGGTCCTGTCTCAAAGTAAAATATAAAAAAGAGGCTGTGGGTGCAGCTCAGTGAGAGACCACTTGCAGAGCATGTTTAAGGCCCTAGATTCAATCCCCAGTACTGCAAAAACACAAAGTGAGAAATAGGTAAATTGGACAACCATCAAAATTAAAAACTCCATCTATTGAAGGATACAGCCAACAGAGTTAAAAGATTACATGAGAATGGAAGAAATGATTTGTAAATCATATAATCATATACTTTATACTACAGTTTAGATAAGCATCCCCTAGGTCCCATGTATTAAAGTCCTGGTTCCCAGACCATTAAGCTATTGGTGGTGGTGGTGGTGGTGGTGGTGGTGGTGGTTAGGTGCCATCGAGTTTGGTCTGACTCATTGCGATCCTATGTACAACAGAACAAAACACTCCCCAACACTGTGCCATGCCAAGTACTGTGTCAGTGCTTCTCTGGCATTCATAGGATTATCAATGGCAGATTGTTTCAGGAGTGTATGAGGAGTGGATGCTAGGTCCTTCTCCCATTTATGTGGTGCTGGGGATTGAACCAGGGCCTCAGAGAGTGCAGAGTAGCACTCTACCAACTGAGCTAAACCCCATCCCTGAACTATTGGTAGGTGGTAGAATCTCTACAAAGTGGGGCCTACAGAAAGGTCTTAGGTCACTGAGGCCATGCCTTCAAAGGGAGTTGTGGAACACTTCTCTCCTCTCCCTTTTTCATTCCTGCCCATGAGGTAAAGGGACTGCCTCTGCCGTGATGGGCTGTCTCTCCACAACCCAAAAGCAATGGGACCAACTGACCATGGACTGAAACTTCCAAAACTATGAGCCAAACTAAACTTTTCATCCTTTTTAAGTTATCTCAGGTATTTTATTATAGTAATAGGAAGTTGGCAAACACACCCGATAAGGGGTGTACACCTACCACCAACCAATAGTTCAGGGATGGGGTTTAGCTCAGTTGGTAGAGTGCTACTCTGCACTCTCTGAGGCCCTGGTTCAATCCCCGGCACCACATAAATGGGAGGAGGACCTAGCATCCACTCCTGATACACTCCTGAAACAATCTGCCATTGATAATCCTATGAATGCCAGAGAAGCACTGACACAGTACTTGGCATGTAAAGAAATACAAAACATGTAAAGAAGTCCTGCAACTCAAAAACAACAAAATACTATCCAATTAAAATCTAAAAAGAACTTGAATAGACATTTCTTCAAGGAAGGTATACAAATGGCCCATAAGCACACAAAAAAGGTGCCCAACATCACTAAAAATTAAAGAAATACCAATCTAAACCACTAGGAGTTACCATCTTACACTCATTAGGCTGGCTGCTATTAAAAAAGAAAGAAAGAAAAACAGATTATAACAAAATGTGGAGAAATTGGGAAATGGAAACCCTTACGTACTGTTAATAAGAATGTAAAATAGAACAGCTACTTGGAAAACAGCATGACAGTCCCTCAAAAAATTTAAAATTTAAAATAGAGTTAAAATTCTACTTCTAGGTATTTACCCCAAAGAATTTAAAGCAAAGACTCAAAAAGATATTTGTACATATATGTATATATGTTCATAGCAGCGTTGTTCATAATAGCCAAAAGATGGAATCAACCCAAGTGTCTATCAATGGATAAATGGGTTAAAAAATATTATATACACACAAAGAGGAGGAGTATTCTGTCATAAAAAGGAAAGAAATTTTGATACATTCTATAATGTGAATGAAACCCGAGGAAATTAAGCAAAGTGAAATAAGGCAGTCAGATAATACTGATTTTTTCTTTTAGTTACAAAAAGACAAATATCACTTTTTTTTTTTTAGCACAAAAAGACAAATACTGATGATTTCATTTATATAAGGTACCTATACTATCTGGAGCTCAGCTGGTAGAGAACTGCTCTGCAATCTCTGAGGTCCCGAGTTCAATTGCCAGCACTGCAAAATGGGAGAAGGAGGTGGCAACCCACACCCAAAGCAATCCGGAAATAGTCAGCCATTGAAAACCCTATGAGGGTTGCTATGAGTCAGATTCAACTCAATGGCACCTAACAATAACAACATAGTATCTGGGGCCGGAACTTTGCTCAGTTGGTTGAATGCTGCTCCACACTGTCTGAGGCCCTGGCTTTGATCCCCAGCACTGCAAAGATGGAGGACATGGCAATCCACTCCCAAAACAATCTGGAAACAACCAACCGTTGAAAACCCCGTGAGGGTCGCTATGAGTTGGACATGACTTGATGACACCTAATCTAACAACCACATAGTATGTAGTTCATAGAGGCATAGAGTAGAACAGTGGTTGCCTGGGGCTAGGGGAAAGGGATGGAAGGCTGTTGTCTAATGGGTACAAAGTCTCAGTTTTGCAAGATGGAAAGAATTCTGGAGATTGTGCAGCAATGTAAATGCACCTAACACTACTGAAGAGTACCACTAAAAAGGGTTAAAATGGCAAATTTTATAATTAAAAGTACCTTTTAAATTGGACATATAGAAGACAAAGAGGCTGGAGGGAATGAAAGGGGCAGGGGAGCTTCACCTGAGCCTCTCACCAAAAGCATCATAGCTTCACTCGGGCCAGGACACCAACTTCCCTGAGTCCGGTGCGCTTGCAGTGCTGCATTTTTGTTTTTTGTTTGTTTAATTTCGTACATACTTCAGTGGGAAAATGGAGCAGAATGAATCAGTAGATGTCAACCACAATTTTAAGAACCACCCCCACCTGTGAAAACATACATATAACATTTTACAGAAGTGCTCCCATCCATTGTCTCTCTGGACCACACAACGACACTGTGGAAAGAACTGGAAAGGATATGCATTGTTTTTTAAAGGCAACATAAGCTAGGATCTTTCTGATACTGATCTTTTTCATTTTAGATCTTCTGTTTCCAATCCTGAAGATAGGTATCCTCTACACCCTAATTCATTTAGATGTGCAAACACCCAGATTTAGAGGAGTCCAACAATAGGACTATGGTTTAAGGCATTATCCTAAGAGTTGAAGCTCAGGTTAACTCCCTTCCTTCTCCAGAGCATACTTCCTCACTCTGCTTGCTCTCTCTCTCAATCTCTCTCTCCCCTCCCCTCTTTCTCCTTCCCTCCCTCCCTTTTTTCCTCCCTCTCTCTCTCTCTCTCTCTCTCTCTCCCCCCCCTCTGTTGTACTCATTACTTCATATTCCCCCCATTGTTGAAACAAGGGATCCCCTGCACTAGGGTTATGAGGATGGCTGTACACAGTACACACAGCACTGGACAAATGAGATCAACAGCCGCTTATTGCTTAGGCAGACCTGCAACCTTGAGAGGGGCCACTCTGGGCCAGGCAGGACCGCACAGCTGTTGCTCTTGGGAACAGTTAACCAGGAGCTACGGGAAGCAGGTCTGTAGTATCAAAAGGCAAAGTGGCCCCTTGTCTGCTGGTTCCCACAGGAGAATGTGATTGGCTTTTTAGAATAATTCCATGCACTTGTAGGAAACTGAAACCTGATATTCAGGGACTGTGCTGGTCCTTTGATAAGGAGCGGGCCTTCAAACTCATGAAAACATGGGTTCTGGTTCAGGTACAGGTTCAATATGTTAAAATTTAGATGGCTTGGGTTCTGTTCAGGCTCAGGTTTAAATCCTATGTATAAATCACGGGACTTCAAACTGAACCTGAACCTGACCCAGTAAAAAAGTTACTTTTTTTTTTTTTTTTGTATCATTAGCTAGTTAAAAATTGGAAAAAAAAAATGGAAAAGATTTTATTCCTCATCTACTTACAGGATTAAAATTTTAAACTCAAACATGAATCAAACCTGAAACCTCTAAATATTAACATATTGAACCTGCACTCCAAAACCGAACCCGATTTTTTAAGGATTTGAGCTCCTGAGGAGAGTTATCTTCTTGTTGTTGTTGTTGTTTGTTTGTTTGTTTGTTTGGAGGAAGAGAAGGGTTATTTTGCAGTGTCCTTACTTGCATAGTGGGGTAGGGAGCTTGTGGTTAGGCCCTCCCAAGTTCACAAAATGTCAAGGCAGCACGTAACATTGACCTTCAGTTTTAGGCCTTCTACCTCTGTGTGGGGCTGAGATTTAGCTCAGTTGGTAGAGTGCTGCTCTGCAGTCTCTGAGGTCTCAGGTTCAATTCTCAGCACCTCAAAAATGGGAGAACGATGTGGCAGCCCATTCTCAAGGCAATCCCGAAACAATCAGCCATTAAAAACCCTATGAGGGTTGCTATGAGTCAGACACAACTGGACAGCACCTAACCACAACCTCTGTGTGTGTCTGTAGCCATACCACGCTGGCCTCAATCCCGTCTGATCTGGAAAGCTAAACAGAGTTAGGCCTAGTTAGTCCTTGGACAGGAGATAGTCCGGGAACACTAGGTGCTGCAGGCTAGGGAGCAGGACCAGGCAGCGAACAATCAGCCATTGAAAACTCCATGAATAGCAGAAAAGCCCTGACGGTAGTGCCAGGCATCACACAGTATTGCATAGTATTTTGTCTGTTGTACATAAGGTCGCTATAAGTTAGACCCAACTTAATAGCACCTAACAACAAGAATAACTTCTGTGTGTATGTATGTATGTGTGTGTATGTGTGTGCTTATCAATGCCAGGGCAAGATGAGGTGTGTGTGGAGATGTGCAACCATCGAGTATTTGAGGAAGTGAAGGGTGCTGGCATGCAGGAGGGGCTGGTGAAATCTAAGATGCAGCAATCTCCCCTCTGTCTTTACATTGAGACCACTTGCTGGTCCAGAGGGTTTATCACCCATCTGCAGGGAGGTAAATGCAGAAATACAGAGTAGGCCTGTGGAGACTTTTATAACACCTAGGCACAGATCTAACCATACGTGATCTTAGGCACAAAGCAAGAACACAATGCTGGCTATGGTTTCCTGCCAAAGAATGTTCGCATAGAACCAACTGAAGTGGAACATGAGTGTTAGTCAACAGGAATCTGATTTCATTAGTGGTTAATTCTGCTCCTGAGCTCCTATCCCCATTCCAATTAAGTATAAAATACACATTTCAAGATTTGATGCCAAACCATAAAGGCTGGAGACAAGCCTTGCCACCCTGCAGTAAATATTAAGGGAAAGATTTAATGTAATCGGCCGTGTATGGCAGTGCTGATGATTTCTCATAAACTACATGTACTAATTTAGAAAGGAAAAAAAAAGAGGGAGAGAGAAGCCTGCAAGGAAGTAATAACCCAGAGGTAAAAAATATTGATTAGGGAAAAATATTATCTTAATCAAAATATGTCTTTTAGCTGGAAGTTGTTTAGACTCCAGAAAGAGAAAACAAAGTATGTTTCCAAGATGCACATTTTTCCTTGTGGTATTTGTTGAATAATGACCACAGCCATCATTCTTTTTGAGATCTCTGCTGTGTAAATCAAAATAAAGGCTTTAAAAATTCTATAGGAAACCTGATTTACTAGGCTGATAAACAGTAAGCGATATTAAATTTTTATTTTTAAATATTGTTAAATATCTCAAAATATACCTGTGACTTTTGGTATTTTGATGATATATCCTGAGAAATTTTGCAAAGCTAACTATATACCACATTTTCTTCTAATGAGAGATGTTGCCTCATTTTTCTTCTGTCTTCAGAGGCAAATGATGCAAAATAACTTGTTTCTACTAGAATTTATCTGGTGTTTGAACTTGTTTTGAATGTCCTTCCAAGTTTAATCTTGACCTTTGAAACACTATAACCAGACAATATTTGAATAGGGCACATGTTCTTTTGTTTTTTAGAGATTGTATCAATTCAAACTTAATCTGAATATAAGTAGGTAAGAGCTACTTCAAATCCTAACATCTCCCCAGCTTTTCTTTCAACTAATAATATATGGTAGTTCTTCCAATTCTATATGCTAAAATATTGGTATGTGTTTTTGTTTGCCATTTGGACACCAAGAAGTTTACCCATAGGAGAAACTGTCATCAGGAATGCATGATCTCACTCTGTATTCCCTACATAGAGAAGCTGAAGCTAAGATGTGTTGAAGCTAAGAGAGTAATATGGGGAAAGCAAAACTAGAACGTACTTTCTAACTAGTCACTCTATATCCACATACACAAAATGAGAAATTGATAAATTGCCCAATAAATGTAGTCATTATAGTTCAGAAAATTTAGGTGTGATAGATGATTGATGATTCAAATCATCTTGGAACCTCAAATCCCCATTTCATGTATAAATACTGGTTCTCTCTCCTGCCTCCTTCACTTACCTATGCTTTTCCTCATTTTGCTTCTGAACACATTTGCAAAATATTTGCGTATGAAAATAACAATAGTCTCTACTTTTGTATTAAAAGTGAAAGAAAACTGAAGATTGTTTGAGTCCAATCATTTTTTTCCCCTCATCAAAATATGCAGAGAGCACCCCCTGTTGGCTGCTTAGCAGTAGGCACCTCACATATGTTACAGACCGGTTTTCAGGACACAAAGAAGGATGTAAAGCAAAAGAGCCTGGTGATTTGGACTCCTGTATCAAAAGGAGGAGGGGAAATCAATATTTGCTTAATGGAAAAAAGCAACATTGATGGGGGAGGAAGTTTTATTCTCAAGCTTTTAATAGGGTGTTACAAGACCTAGGGAGGGAGAAATTCTCCTTCTTTTCTTTCTTTTTTTTTTTTTTTAAGCTTAAAATGGTATTCATTTTCAGTGTTAGATGAGTAACAGTTTCTGAACAGAATAGTGGGCAAAAAAATCTAACAAATACATTTTCATTTGCTGAGGCGACACCTAGCTTTTTAGGTTGTACCTTTGTTTTGTTAAAGTCAAAGGCTAAGAAATGCCCTGCAAACTCTGGACTTAACCTCATGTTTTCAAGAAACTGGGTAAAGCGTGGAAAAATGATTAGGAGAATAGTATTTAAGCATATACATACAGTTCTATTCTGATATCCCAAGGATCGAGTCAATAAAGAGACATCTCCTTTATATTTAACATAAGTGTGTTAAGCTCCCACACCTTTCTAGCCTACCTACTAAAATCTGGTTTTCATGTATAGGGAAGCATAGCTTTATTTTAAAATCCTGTTTGAAAAGTACAATAGTGTTTTTTTTAAAGTAGATATTTTGTCAGTCCTTCTAATAAATAAGATAGAGTTTTCTCCAAGAAGTCTCTTCTCAGAAAATTAAAGTATTAATGCTTTCATTCTCAATTACGTCTCTCCATAACTATATATTTTATTTTATTTTATTTTATTTTATTTTATTTTTATTTTTGTGGTACTGGGGATTGAACCCAGGGCAGTGCACTTGCATACTTGCACCCCCAGCCCATTTTTTTATTTTTTGAGACAGGGTCTCACTAAATTACGCATGATCCCACTCTATTCCCTACCTACATAGAGAAGCTGAAGCGAAGAGAGTAATGTGGGGAAAGCAAAACTAGATTTGAGGTTTCAAGATGATTTGAGTCATCAATCATCTATCACACCTAAATTTTCTGGTGTCTGGTGTCAAGCTTGTGATTCTCCTGCCTCTGCCTCCTGAGTCATTGGGATTACAGGCATGTGCCATTTTGCCTGGCTTGTAACTATACATTTTAAATATCTGATTGTGGGTGCCTGAGCAAGGACTCCAGATTAAGCATAAGGATCTGGGCTCAAATTCTGATTCTCGCCTCTTCTGTCCCATAAGTGTGCAGGATCTTGAGATTTCTGCATTTTAGTTCCTCATCTGAGAAATGGAAGCCATCAACCTGATCATCAACTCAAGATCTGAGAGTGCTGTGTGTGTGCTGGACGCATGACCAGGTGCTTAGCTTTACATGCCGTGTAGGAGAGTGGCTAGGAAGAGTGACAATAAGCTCAGGTGGAGCTTCTATTATGTCCCGTTGCGTGAGCATCAGTGTCTCCACTCACAGTGATGTGGAGGGCTTTGCTCTGGGGTAAATAGACCAGGTCCTAATCTTACTGTTGTCACTTGCCACCTATGTAACCTTGGAGACATGAGTAAATGTTGCTGAAACTCAGCTTCTTTATGTGGAAAAACTGAGTTGTTTTTCTCAAGTCAGATGGATGGCAAATGGCAGAGTCAGGACGATGTCACAGTCATGCACTTGAAGACTGCACATCTGGAAGGAAAAGAGACACAAGTGAGAAAGGGTAGTGTTAGTCAACTTTGTTCATTTATTTTTCACTCTGCTCCTTGAAGGGCCTTGAATATCCGCACTGAAAAGTTTAGGTTTTTATAGCTAGAAGAGAGTTGGTGGAGTATTTTAAGTGGGTGTGGAGTATAGCCATGACTAATGCACCAGAGTGTTGAGAGATCTAAGGAGGAAAAAAACAAGTCTAATTACATTTGTATAAATTATTATGACTGTGTTTATCATGGATGATCATGTAGGGAAAAGACTCAGTGTCTCCTTCACTGATGTCGGACAATTGTGCTTTAGTGTGACATCTTTAGGGGATAAAATAGGATTACTCCCTTGTAGAAAATTAGAAATCAGAAACTCGATTGTAATCAGTGGCCACAAGTAAACTTTCCTGGTTCCAGTCATCTCTTCTTTTCTCATTTCTTTCTTGGATTCCACTCTACAATGATGTGGAAAAATGACCTCTGCCAATGGAGGTAACCAGAACTTTCCAGTGAAAAACACTTTCTCCATTACCAACCTTGGAACATATTGATGTGATAAAATTGCTGCCAGAGGTGTGAGGAGAATAAGGTTCATTTTGCTGTTTTAAAGCAGAAATATGTGGTGTTATTATAAAGCAAATGTAAGTCAACAACGGCATTTTAAGTTTAATATTTAGTCCTAGATGATCAACAGGAACATATGATATATAGGTAGTTAATTTAATGTCAAAATGTGACCAGGCTATGTCAAACTTTGGCTATAATCCCTAGTGCGTTTAGTTCCCCATATCTGAATCCTATCCTTTAGAGTTAATTTGGGAGCTGCTGGCCACAAGGAAGTGAGCTGAGCTTATTAGGAAAGGTCAGCTGCCGTGATTATAGCTGTTCTCAGTCTAGGTCATGGGTTCATAAAAGACTTATGCTCCCTCAAAAGATCTCTCTGAATTTACAGAATGAAAAGAATGTAGAACTGTGTGTTATTCAGGAGAATGCTTTACCCATTAATTAAGATGTGGGCATTTCAAATATTAACTTATTCTGTAAGGTAGTTACCCAACTGGAATTCTATACTTAAAAGTAAATGCCTTTGGCATCCTACATATCTTTTCCAAACAGTATGCCCTCCATTTGTGAAAACTCCCTTCCTCTCCTGGCTTCAGAAGCTGAGGTGTGAGGATGGCACACCCCTCCTCCAGGACAGCTGTTGGATCCATCGGAATTGTCCTGGCAGGTGGTAGACTGATTTTTCTTTTCTTTTCTTTCTTTCTTTTTTTTTTTTTTTCCCGGTACTGGGGGTTGAACCCAGGGCCTCACGCTTGGATGCTTTGCAAGTGCTGGACCGCTGAGATGCACCCCCAACTCTCCTCCCCACTTTTTTTTTTTTTTTTTTTTTTTACTTTTTGAGACAGAGTTTTGCTGTTTCACAGACTGCCTCTGGTCTCGAACTTGCGATCCTCCTGCCTCCGCCTCCCAAGCCCCTGGGATTACAGGCCTGCACCACCACACCTGGTGGTAGACTGATTTTTAATTCCTTTAAACCTACAAATATCCTCTTCACCCTGGAAGAGGTTCTTAGCTCAAAATGTATTACTTTAGAAAGTTTCACTGAGAAGAAGTACTAGGGGAAAAAAGAAGAAAAAAATACGCTACCACAAAGGCACATACTTCGGCAGTGGCTTTCATGCACCAGTCAACGGCATTGAGCTAGGCCAAACCAAGGAAATAAGGAATTAAGGTCTGGCCCCCTGCTCTGCTTCTCCACACTAACCTCTGACTGGGGCTGGCTCTGAGCCTGGGGGTCTGGGTTGGCCTTGATGAGGGAGGAGGGAAAGAAATAGGAATGAAAGGAAAACACAATTATACCAGCTCTGGAGCAGAAACTGCACCAAAGGATGCTGCCATCCAGTTGGTCAGGAGGTGCCACGGAGGGAACTGGCCATGGTGCTTGCTTGGAGTTTATCAATGGAGGCATGGTTATCTATCAGAGACTTCTAGGTGCACATTTGTTTCTAAATTATAAATAATGCCAAATTTTATCCCCCAGAAAATATGACAGGGAAACGCTTTCAGGTAGGTTAAATGTTTATGGCTAAATCATAATGAAAATTGTGATGTTGCAGGGATGCTTTTAAGCAAAAAAGTTATTGAATGAGAGAATGGACGAGGCCTTGGGGAGCCACCCAGGCTGACCCTGTTCCATCAGCCCTGGAACCTCACAGCACTTGCACATACACTGGATTTAGCCTCACACAGTTCTGCACCTTTTGCCCCATAGCCAGCCACATACTCCCAGGGAATCTTGGGTTGTCATCTTTGTGTTATCAATGCTCAGCATCAGGCATAATTAACTTTGGATCACATTTGTTGGAAAGCCATGAAATAAATGTGTGCAACAATTTAGTACCTACTGGCTGAGTTCCTTTGCAGCACAGTATCCAACAGTGTGAAGCAGAGGGAGTCAGAATGGTGGGAGCTGGGGGTGGGAGCTGGTGCGGGTTGGGTGGTCAGGTTGGGGGTCAGGTTGGGTTATTTATTACAGCCTTGCTCTGAAGAGATTTCAGGCTGGAAAATAATTTGCTTCATGCAAGACCATATGCACTGGGCTTTAATTAGTCTTTCTATTTGTTAAGGTCCTCTCCCCATTTCAGGGGGCTTTTGTTTATCCTGGGGATGTTGTCTACCCACTAGGCAGCTCTGGGACACAGAGCAGTAGCTTTCCCAGTGTCATCTCTTGGGACACTCAGCAGATGATGGGCTAACAGTGGTTAAAAGGAAATTCATACTCATCCTCAGTGCAGAATGACAAAACTCCACAGCACAGGGGATGCCTGGTGTTCACCTGAATGCAGCCAGGACATCCTCAATCATTGATGTTGGACCCTGCCTAGGGGGCCAGAGGCCAGAGCAGAGAGGGGTGACTTTGCCTAAGGCTTCTCTCAGTCACCTCCCACATCATATCTCCTCCATCCTTCTGACTCTTCATCCCAGGGATTCCTTTCTCAAATTAGGGTTGTTGCTGTTAGCTGGCATCAAGTCAGGTCCAACTCATAGCGACCCTATGTACAATAGAATAAAACACTCCTTGATACTGTGCCATGCCCAACACAATGTCAGTGCTTCTCTGCTATTCATAGGGTTTTTAATGGCTGACTGTTTCAGGAGTAGCATGCCGGGTGCTTCTCCCATGCTGATAGCACCTAGTATTCCCAGGTAGACTCCTATCCAAAGACTAACCAGGCCCTGCTTAGCTTCTGAGATCTGATGCCAGAGTGGTATGGGTGCAGGCCATATTAGGGTTAGAAAGCTTTTTTCTTATTCATCACACCTGCTTCAAGTTCTTATGAAGCTTAGGCAGCTGAAAATGAAAAGCCCAGGTTTTGCATTCTTGTTCTGCTATTCTTTTCCTGAGGAGATGGATAAGGAAGGCCAAGTTGACTGAGCAGGAAAAGTGAAGACGTAGAAGAACTAGTGTGGGAGAAGGGGAAGGATATATGGGTTATTATTTAAAATACACTATCCTGCCACAGAGGTCACATTTTCCCATGGCTGATAGAAAGAAGGGGAAAGATAGACTTTATTAAGACTTCCAATGCAGACACAGGCCTCTGATATCTTTCCACTCACATCACAAATATCAAGCCCTCTGTGTCCATTTGCTTCACCATATTACCAAGACTCTCCCATTTGGCAAATGAGAAAACTCAATTTAAATTTAAAGGAATACATATGTGTGTGTGTGTGTGTGTATACATGTATATGTGTACATGTATATACATATATGCATACACATGCATATACACACATATACACATATGTATATACATACATATATACGTATATACATAATATATATGTATATATATATATATACACACACACACACACACACACATACATATTCTCATGGAATGGGTATCAGTTATACTTAGATTTTTTTCACCACTTGATTCAATTGCTCAAACATTGATCTGAGGGCCCTCTCTGTCCCTTGTCATTCCTTAGCAGAGCTGGACTTCATTATTCAATCAGACTTTCTCCACAGAAGCAACAGGAAGATAGTTTCAAACAGCCCAAACTCACATCCCCAGAGAAGAAGCCATCTTCCCCATTCATTCCAGCAGAGAGATTTCGACCAGTGCACCTAGAGTTAAATGGCTTTACCAAGAACTAACATACACAAGAGAAAAAGTATTAAAATTGGCTCAATTTGCTCACCTTGAAGGCTACAAGAGGTACAAAAGTCACTGAGATTCAGCCCCACCAGACACTCCTTAGAGATCAAAGGAAAAAAAAATTGGAAAACAGTTGGGACATATACCCAGCCTATTTCAATTGCCTTGTTTTCTACTTGTTAAAAATTATAAGCCAATACCTTTCAAACTGTAAGCTGTGCTCTATTTGCACAATGTGAAACCAACTTAATGAGTAGTGACCAGAATATTATAATATAGAATAGAATAAAAATTTCAATTATGTCACTTGCATCAGTGATAAAAAGGTATTATTTTATGGAACTTTTGTTTCAAGTATGTGTATTATATGTCAATTATTAGGTTATGATTTAAAATAAGTTTCTTATTGTGGGATGCAGTAGACAAAACAAAATAACAAAAACCTATAAGATACACTGAGTTGATCCACTTAACAGACTTTTAAGCACATTCTTAATTTCTTGGAAAATGAAATTAATTCTATTCAGCATTTGGAAGGATTAACTACTCCTATTAAGAAACCAAATTTGCTCTTCATATTTAATAGGTTTATGCCAATATATTCCTAAAGGCTTTGGCCATGAAAATAATGAAACAAAAATTCCTAAGGGCCTAACAGTAAGTGTCCACAGTTGGATTGTTCTAGACTTGATATTGTAAACTCAGAAAATAGTAGCTCAAAAGCAGTCCACATAGCTAGTTGTAGAACAATCTAGCTAGTAAACATCTCTAATGAATATAACAGCTAAAGAGAAAGCAGTATCTGAGTTGCATGTCTTTCAGGAAGCAGGCCAATCATTTACAAACATTCAAGAAAACTATTTCCAGAGTTAGAGTTGTTTTTAGGGCTCGGTTATTTTATAATTTATATTTTATAATTTAATAGTTATATTATATATATATAATTATATATATAATATAATTATAATAGTTATATATATATAATTATATATATAATATAATTATAATAGTTATTTTATAATTTATCAGTGGCAGATATATAGTAAAATACCATTGCTATTATCATCAAATAATAGCCTGGAAGGGAAAAAGAAGTTACAGGCAATGTTAAACACTGGAAGAAACTTTATCAACTTAGAGTAGTTATATGTTTGTGGAATAATATGGCTTAAAAGAGTTCTAGTGTCCCAGGGCCCCTAATTGCTTTTTAAGGAAAGACCATACTATGTTTGCAAAAAATGCTATAGTTTTATGATAACTAATGATAGATAAACTGGCAGCTTGAGATACTTAAAATTCTAGTTGTTGTTGTTAGGTGCCGTCGAGTCAGTATCCGATTCATAGCGACCAAACATAGGTCAAAAATAAAAAGTGTGTTTCCTTTGGAAGAGATTAATAGGCAATTTTTATTACTGAAGTTAAGGCAATAATGAATGAAGGTTCAGAAGTCTGATGCTTTAGCATTCTAGTATTGGAATGGAGGAGGGGGATGAGAGATTCTTTTACATAAAGCAAAGGCTCAGAAACTAGAAATAGTAGGGCACATAAGGCATGTGTAATGATTCTGTGTGGCTAGAAAAGAAAGTGGAAGAGGGAGTGGTGACATATGAGGTGGAGAAGTGATGAATACAAACCAGCTGGACTTTTATCCCAAGAGCAGGGGAGAGCTGATGAAGGGTTTTAGGTGGAGGAGCTTTATAATCATGTATCCTTTCTAAAATACCACTATAGCTGAAATGTGAATAAGGAAGCACAGAGGAGCCAGATGTGGTGGCTCAGTCTTGTAATCCCAGCAACTCAGGAGGCAGAGGTAAGAGGATCATGAGTTCAAAGTCAGAGGCAGCCTGCATAACCTAGTAAGACCTTGTCTCAAAATAAAGAATAAAAAAAAGGGGGGGGGAGGCTGGAGGTGCAGCCCAGTAGTAGAGCACTTGCAAAGTATTTACAAGGCCCTGGGTTCAGGCCTCCAGAACCACACACACACACACACACACACACACACACACACACACACACACACACACACACACACGTGGAGAGGATTTGGAAAGGAGGTAGAGGCAGGGGAACCAGTTAGGAGGCTGTTATAGTGGTCTGGGTGAGGGTTGATGGTGAAGTGAATGAGGAAAACATGATGGAGATAGAGACAAAGGTACAAAGAGATGTCAGCACGTTGAATTAGCAGAAGTCAGTGCCTTCTTGGGATCTGAAGCACGAAGGAAGGAAAGGCATCAAGGATAACTCCCAGCTTTCTGACTTGGGCACTGCTATCATTTAGCTGTGGTTGGTCCTCCCAAATCTCATGTTCTGGAAGCTTGATTCCCAGGGTAACAGTATTGACCTCGCCACATCAGAAGGAGGTGGGGCCTCGTGAAAGATCATTATGGCAGTATCACCCTTCCAAAGAATAGTAGGTCACATTGCCCCACCTCAGCTGGTCAGCATGTTGCTCCCTCTGCCTGGGACGGGAGCATTTGGTACTGGAGCAGGACAGTGCCACCTCCTGCTGTCCAGGTCTCCAGCCTTCTTTCTGCCTTCACTGCACACAGGAGTCGGCCAACAGTTCCTAGGCATCCTCTGTGTGGCTTCAAGAAACTTCCTGCACTCCTCTAATGATCCTGGCATTGTGAAGAAACACTTGTGACCCATTATTAAACTGAATCTTTCCAACAACCCTAGGAGATGATGCTTGAACACAGCTATTAAGGATTCTGTAGTCAATACTCAAGATTTAAAATGACAGGAAAATTATCCCTTTTTAAAGTGATTCTCCCTGGAGATGGTAAAGTTGGAAAGAGTTCTCTTAGGAACAGACCACGTAACTAGTAAATTTGATGCCCAGCTCTCTCATATCCTAGGTATGGAATTTTTTAAAAACATGTGGAGGTGTATGGACATTTTGTTACTGTGCAGATTTGAGACACAGCTGGTCAAGAGTCATTCCAAAGCCTGAGGACACCATTTTACAGAGGTTCTGACTGTTGCCTGCTGTTACACTTAGTGTTGATGACTCACAGAGCTTCCAGAACTTGAGGAACTGGAAGAAAGAGTTCATATATATGGTGATATGAAAGGGCCTGAAAGCTTTTCTTCTGTGATTTTGAACAAGAAGATCAATATAAGTAAATGGTAGATATCTACAGAAGAAGCCTGGTGCAGGGACAAGGATGATTACCATTACTTTGAAACAAGAGCAAAAGATGCCATTAATGTCACAGCAATATTTGAGGAGGCAGTTCAAAGAGTTCTAGCTACCAAGGATGAGTCAGATCACCCGATTCAGACAGACACCGTCAGTCTTCACTGAGAGCCCAAACCAAACTCATCTTGCTATCAATTGTTAAGAGATTGTCCTTGCATTCTAACCAATTCACATATGCATACACAATACACATAAGGGTGGATAAGAGAATTAGCATTTACAGTACTGTTTGCCTACTAAAACATAAAATCAACATATACTGCTGTTTCCTCAGTTGGTGGGAGAAGGTGACACATCCATTCTGGAGGAATCTATTTACTCAGTATGGCACCTGACATTTATAAATTGTAACACTTGTCTAATAATGTTTCTTTCATTTAAATGTGTAAGTTGGAGCTAATAAATAAGATGACCAAGAATTTAATTGTAATAAAAACAAAAAAACTTGACTATTCTAGAGGTTATACTTGGATTGTTTTTTCCCTAGGAAAATGGAGAACTACTTTTTTATGTGTATGTTTTTATGTAATTAGCAGTCTAATTTTGGTTCAGGGAAAAGTTCCAAAAGCAATAATATTAAATATTAAATATTAAAATCTAATGCATTTACACTGAGAAAAAGAATAGTAGGTCTTGTGGTGTGTCTTAGGTCTCCCGTGACTGGATTAGTCCTCAGGAGAGTGGGTTATTATAAAGCAAGGCCATGCCCACACAATTGATTCCTTCTGTACCCACTGGTCCCCTTTCCACTTCTCTGCCATGTGGGGACTCAGCCTTTACCAGATATCAGCACCATGCCATTTGGACTTTCCAGCCACCCAAATGGTGAACTAAAATAAATTTCTTCTCTTTATGCATTACCCACTGCTAGGTATTCTGTTTACCACAACCAAAGGGTCTAAGACAGAAATGAAAGTGGTGCCAATCATGGAGAAAAAAAGCATAAAAGAAAAAGAGATTTTAGAAAAGAGATTGTGGATTCAGCTTAGGATATAACCTCAAAAATGGGAGAGGAAAAGAAAAAAACTTCCAATAAACAAAGGTAGCAAATATTGATTCTCTGTGAATTTAGTTGAATAGTCTCACACCGTACATTTGTTGTTGTTGCTGGTAGGTGCCATTGAGTCGGTATCCAACTCATAGCTACCCTATGTACAATAGGCAAAACACTATTATGGGTGCTTCTCTGCTATTCATAGGGTTTTCAATGGTAGGTTGATTTTGGGGTGTGTATTGCCGGGTCTTTCTCCCAAGCCTACAGTATCTGGTGTTCCCAGACAGTCTCCCATCCAAGTATTAACCAGGCCCAAACCTGCTTAACTTCCAAGATCTGATGGGATTGGATGCCACAGGGCTACTGCTGCAGGCAGTACAGTCAAATGTAGTGCTAGAAAATGAGCCCCACAGCCTCGAAATCATTCAAGAAATGACTGGAGGAGAGTTGCCTCCTCAATGTAGAGTCAACCTTAATAATGGAGTAAAGCCCGTAGGACCACCTTTTGCTGATGTGGCACAACTCAAAATGAGAAGAAACATACTTGCTGCAGCATTGGGCTCAAATATAAAAAGATTGTGCACATGGTGCAGTGTTGAATAGTGTTTTGTTCTGTTGTACTTAGGGTTGTTATGAGTCAGATCTAATTTGACAGCATCCAACAACAACAGCTTATTATTAGTATTTCTGAAAGGGAATTTAGGATCTTAGACATATTTCACGGCTGAAAAAAACCAATAAAGGGATGAAGAACTAACTCATGGAACCTCCAGGACAAACTTCTGCTCCAGTCAATCTTTTGCATAGGCCAAAAAGTATCTTCCCAAAAAACTTCCTGCAATAAACAGTGAGAAAGAGCATTCATACTGTAGTGTAGCAACTACATGTCACCAGTATTATATTGCATGAATACTAAATCTCATGCTATGAGTGAAAGATAGTTTTGTGACACCAAAGTGTGAGTATTCTGCAACAGTACCACTGTGGCATTCAATCAGATCTCATCAGATCTTGGAAGCTAAGCAGGGTCAGGCCTGGTTAGTACTTGGATGGGAGACCACATAGGAACACTAGGTGCTATAGGCTTGGGAGAAGGACCTGGCAACCCACTCCCAAATAAACAATCAGCCATTGAAAACCCTGTGAATAGCAGAGAAGCACTGACAATAGTGTTTGGTCTGTTGTAGGTAGGGTCGCTATGAGTGGGATACCAACTCAACAGTGCCTAACAACAAGAAGTGTGGATAGTACTAAGCTAGGAGCCAAACAAGGATTCTTTGCTTTGTAAGAATCCATATCCTAGTTGGGAGCGATGGCACATACCTATAATCCCAGTGACTCAGGATGTTGAGGCAAGAGGATCACAAGTTCTAGGTCAGAGACAACCTTCATAACTTAGTGAGCCTCTGCCTTAAATTAAAAAATAAAAGGGGGCTGGGGGTGTGGCCCAGTGGTAGAGCACTTGCAAAGGCCCTGGGTTAAACCCCTAGGAACTACCAAAAAGAAGAAGAAGAAGAAGAAGAAGAAGAAGAAGAAGAAGAAGAAGAAGAAGAAGAAGAAGAAGAGGAAGAAGAAGAAGAATCCACATCTGGTTTATCCTGTTTAAAGTTAAAAGAGAATTTTCTCGTTAAAATACATGGTATCCATAAAGTAGCCCACATCTTGCATGGTGTATTGTCTTGAGAGTCACTCTGGCATGATTTCTAGAGTTTCATTGAGGCTTGCCCAATTCTTAGAATAGAGCCTGTGCAAACACAGCAAAGAATCCCTACTATGGGAAGAAATGACTCTGGTTTTTTAGACTCACTAAAAGGTGTTGTTTTTCCAGTCATTTGCAGCAATTGTAATTGGAACACAGCTTATAAGTGTAACTTGGAATCCTTTTCTAGGTATAAAATTATACTGAGTCTGTAAAGATGATCACAATTAAAGTCTGAATACTTTTTAATCTTGCAATTTAGCATATAAGAGTCTTAGATGATATATGCGAATTGTGGCCCAGAGTGCAGAATTGGCAATGTTTTAAATAATATTTGTTGCTATTGTTGTTAGTTGTTGTTAGGTGCTGTCCAGTCAGATCCAACTCATAGTGACCCTATATACAACAGAACATGGGTTCTGTGAGAGGCACTCAATCTTTTCTTATGTTTAATCCCATTGTTACAGACATTGTATCAATCCATGTAGTTAAGGGTCTTCCTTGTTTTTCACTGACCTGCCACTCTTCCAAACATGATATTCTTCTCCAGGGGTTGGTTCCTCCTGACTACATGTCCAAAATGTGTAAGATGCAATTTATCCATCCTTGCTTCCAAGAAGTACTCTGGTTGTACTTCTTCTAGGACACATCTGTTGGTACTTTTGGCAGTCCAAGGTATATTCAATTTTGTCTCTGGCCCCTTAACTAAAAACATCAACTCTTATCCAACTCCCTTTTTCAGTGTTCAGCTTTCACATCCATATGATGTGACTGAAAATACCACAGCATGAGTCAGGCACACGTTCATCTTCAATGTGACATGTTTACTTTTCAACACTTTAAAGAGGTCTTTTGCAACAGCTTTTACCAATGCAATGCATCTTTTGATTTCTTCATTGCTACTTCTGTGGGTGTTGATTGTACAACCAAGTAAAACAAAATCTTGGACAACTCAATCTTTTCTCCATGTATCGTGAAGTCATACTGTCCCAGTTGTAAGGAAGTTTGCTTTGTTGATGTTGAGTTGCAACCCATAGTGAAGGTTGTGTTCTTTGATCTTCATCAGTGTTTCGAATCTTCTTCACTTTCACCAAGCAGAGTTGTGTCACCTGCATAACACAAGTTGTTAATGAGTCTTCCTCCAATCCTGATGATGTGTTCTTCTTCATAAAGTTCAGCTGCTCAGATTATTTGCTTGGCATTGATATTGAAGAGGTACAGCAAAAGGATTCAGACCTGACACACACCTCTGTCAACTTTAAACCAGGCAGTGTTTCCTTGTTCTATTCGAATGACTGCCTCCTGGTGTATATATAGATTCCTCATGAGTACAATTAAGTGCTCTGGTATTCTCATTCTTTGCAATGTTATCCATAATTTGGCATGATCCACACAGTCAAATGCCTTTGCATAGTCAATAAAACATAGATAGACACCTTTCTGATATTCTCTGCTTTCAGCTAATATCCTTCTGACATCAGCAATAATATCCCTGGTTCCCTGCTCTCTTCTGAATCTGGTTTGATTTTCTGGCAGTTCCCTGTCTTAATACTGATACAGTCACTTTTGAATGATCTTTAGCAAAGTTTTGCATGCATGTGATATTAATGATATCATTTAATAATTCCCATGTTTGATTGGATCCCCTTTCTTGGGAATAGGCACATATATGGATTTCTTCTAGTCAGTTGGCCAGGCAACTATTTTAAAAATATCTTGGCATAAACAAGAGAGCACCTCCAATGCTGCATCTGTTTGTTGAAACATCTCTATTGGTATTCCTGGAGCCTTGTGTTTTGCCAATTCCTTCAAGGCAGCTTTCACTTCATCCTTCAGTATCATTGGTTCCTGATCATATGCAACCTCTTGAAATGGTTGGTCACCCACCAATTCTCTTTTGCATAATGACTCTATGCATTTCTTCCATCTTCTTTTGCTGTTTCCTGCATTGTTTAATATTTTCCCTATAGAATCCTTCACTATTGCCACTCAAGGCTTGAATTTTGTCTTCAATTCCTTAAACATAAGAAAAACAGCATATGTTTCCTTCTTGGTTTTCTGTCTCCAGCTCTTTGAACATGTAATTTTAATGTTTGATTTTTGTCTTTTCAAGCTGCCCTTTGAAATCTTCTGTTTAGTTCCTTAACTTCATCATTTCTTCCTTTTACTTTAGCTGCTCAATATTGAAGGGCAAGTTTCAGAGTCTCTTTTAACATGTAATTTATTCTTTTCTTCTTTTCCTTTCTTTTTAATAACCTTTTGCTTTCCACATTGATGTCATGCCACAGCTTGTCTGGTCTTCTATCGTTAGTGTCTAATGCATCAAACCTGTTCTTGAGGTTGCCTCTGAACTCAGGTGAGGTATTCTCAAGGTTGTATCTTGGCTCTCATACACTTGTTCTAATTTTCTTGTTTCAGATTGGACTTGCATATGAGCGGTTGATGATCTGATCCACAATCAGCACCTGGTGTTGTTCTGACTTTGGATATTGAGCTTGTCCATTGTCACTTTCCACAAATGTAGTTAATTTGGTTCCTGTATGTTCCACCTGGTGAATTCTATGTGTATAGTCACCATTTACATTGGTGAAAACATGTATTTGCAATGAATATGTCATTGACCTAACAAAATTCTTTCATGAAATTTCCAGCATCATTTCTGTCACCAAGGCCATATTTCCCAACTACTGAGCCTTCTTCTTTGTTTCCAATTTTTGTGCTCTAGTCATCAGTAATTATCAGTACATCCTGATTGCATGTTTGGTCTATTTCAGATTGCAGAAGCTGGTAAAAATCTTTCCTATCTTCATTTGTAGCCTTAGTGGTGGGTGAGTAAATTTGAATAATAGTCATATTAACTAGCCTTCCTTGTAGGCAAATGGAGATTATTCGATCACTGACAGCATTGTACTTCAGGACAGATCATGGGATGTCTTTTTTGATGGTAATGCAACTACATTTCTCTTTAATCTGTCAATCCTGGCAGAGTAGATTATATGATTATCTAATTCAGAATGGCCCATGTCAGTCCATTTTAGCTCACTGATGCCTAAAATGTTGATGTTTATGTACTCCATTTTCCTTTTGATAATTTCTAATTTTCCTAGATTCATACTACGTACATTCTATGCTCCAATTATTAATGGATATTTACAGTTGTTCCTCTCATTTTGAATTGTGCCATATTAGCAAATGGACATCCCTGGGGATTTACTTCATTCCCATCATTAAGGTAGACTTTACTTTGAAGAAACAGCTCTTTCCTAGTCATATTTTGAGTGGCTTCCAACCTAGGGGGCTCATTTTCTGGCATTATATCTGACAGTGTTTCTCTGCTATTCATAGGGTTTTCAATGACTAATTGTTTGGAAATGGGATGTCAGGTCCTCCTCTCTGGTTTGTTTTAGTCTGGAAGCCCAGTTGAAACCTGTCCACCATGCTTGGCCCTGCTGGTATTATAATAACAGTGGCATAGCTTTCAGCATCACAGTAACATGCAAGCCCTCACAGCACAACAAGCTGACAGACATGTGGGGATATTACATCATTAGAAAGAAAAACTTGTCATTTGTTTAAATTTCTTAGTAGAATTACAAGATAGAAACTCAAGGTAGAAATTCAATGCCTTGAGAATAGTTTGTGTCATAATATTCTGTGCCATATTTAGGAAGGATTGTTTTGTAAAGCCATATCTAAGTCTTGGTTTCTCAGTACCTTATGACTTTCTATTGAAAAGCCGAAGGCTTTTCTCTCAACCACATGCCACTAAAACAACAGCAGATGTATTACTTTTTTTTTTCCTTCAGTACTAGAGATTTGAAACCAGGACCTCTTGCACGCTAGGCAAATATTCCACAACTGAGTCACACCCCAGCCCCCTTTTCACTTTTTATTTTGAGACAAGGTCTTCCTAATTTGCATAGGTTGCCTCTGGCCTTGAACTCCCTATATCTTTGCTCAGCAAGGATTATAGGCATGTGCCACAGTGCCCGGCTGAGATGTATTACTTTTAACTCAAAGAACACTCATTACAATAGGGATATTCTGATGGTATGATGAGTAGTTTTCTGGCTGGCTGCCTGGCTGACCTCAGCTTTTTCCTGAACACTTTCTCCTTCATAGTCATCTGACCTCCACATCAACCAATAGTAGTAGTCTCTTAGTCCTTGAACCAGATAATTGAGCCGATATCTTTATATTATAGTTTTTCTTGAACTTGCAACTGCCTTTTGAAATGGCCCCTGACCATGAATCAGGCTGACTGCTCCTCTGGAATCTAGCAAAGAAGATAGGGTAAACTCAGTCACCGATTGGAATTTAGCTAGTGTCAGAGGGTGGTAAAGTTTAGCCTGTGTGAATGCCACATCTAAGTGAGGAAATATACAAAAACAAAAACAAAAGGTAGAGTGGTAGGTCTGGTGTGGTGGTGCATTCCTGTAAGCCTACCAACTCAGGAGGCTGGAGCAGGAGGATCTTGAATTTGAGGTCAAAGGCAACCTGTATAATTTAGCAAGACTTGGTCTCAAGATAAAAAATTTAAAAAGGGCTAGGGGTGTGGCTCAGAGTTAGAGCACTTGCCTTATATACAGAAAAAGGGAAAGGGGAGAGTGGCAATTACATGTATCATCCAATGATCAGAGAATTTAGCACTGTTCCCATCTATTTTTAGATAACTTTCCTTAATCCCTTAGGGCTGAGAACTAGGATGGTTTCCCTGGCTACCAAAGCCCACTTCCTAAAGGAATAGAGCAAAGGTCAAGAAGATGTGACATATAGATTCCTTAGATGAGAAAGCCAGCTTTTGTGACCTGTGAGATTGACTCTTTTGTTGGGGTTGACTATAAGCATCCGAAAACTAATTTGAGCTTGTTTCCACAAAAAAGTTTACAGGAGATTGGAAGAGTGGTGCAGGCAACTGGAGAGGCAGGGGCAGGAGGATGGCAGGTTTGAAGCCAGAGGCAGCCTGTGTAACTTAGTGAGACCTTGTCTCAAAATAAAAAGTAAAAATGAGCTGGGGTAGAGCTCAGTGTTAGAGCATTAGCTAAGCATGTGTGAAGCCCTGAGTATGATATCATGGTACCTAGCAGAATAATACTCAGGAAAATCTTAAAGATCAACGAAGGTAACCAGTAAATGGAGGGGCTTTACAGGTACCATGTGGGTTGGTGGGCCAGGGATGGGGAGTAATAGGTAAACATGTCCTGACAACAGGGCGCTGGAAAAATAATCCAATAAATATTCCATGAAAACATGTCATAAATACTTAAAATGGGATTTCAGTATCATTAGGCTTGTGGGAACAGCAAGGCCAGAACATCCCAGTTTGACATAAGATCTGTAAGCACCACAGCAAGGGGAAGGGAAGAGAGAAGCTCCATGAAGCCTTAGGAGGCAGGAGAGAGGTGGGATGGCAGGAAGAGCTGCCCCTGTCAGAAAAGTTTGCAACATAGCTCGAGGTGCTAGGCCTTTGATTCTGCTATTGCCACATATATGTTTTTCTCCAGCAACTGTTAAAGCAGATTAGAGTACATTTGTCTCTCAGTATCCACAGAGGATTGGTTCTAGGAACTCTCTGGATGCCAAAGTCCTCAGGTGTCCAAGTGACTTATATAAAACAGCATAGTATTTACATGTAGCCTGCATTTGTCCTGTTTGCATCATCTCTGTTGTTGTTGTTGTTAGGTGCTGTCAAGTAGGTATCCGACTCATAGCGACCCTCATAGGGTTTTCAATGGCTGACTGTTTCGGGATTGCCTTGGGAGTGGATTGCCGGGTCCTTCTCCCATTTTTTTTGAGGTGCTGGGAATTGAACCCTGGACCTCAGAGACTGCAGCGCAGTGCTCTACCAACTGAGCTAAATCCCAGCCCCTACATCATCTCTAGATTACTTATAATACCTAATACAACATAAATGCTATGTAAATAGTTGTTATGCTGCATTGTTCAGGGAGAAATCACAAGAAAAACAGGCTGTGCCTGTTTCAGTACAGGTGCAATTTCTCTCCGTTTGGAATAGTCTTGATCTGAGGTCGTTTGAAGCTGCAGGTGCAGATGGCCACCACATGGAACTCTAATGAGGATTACCAAAGGGGCAGGTCTGGCTGCATCTACCGGTGCAATTTCATCTTACTTGTTCATTCTGTGAACTTTCTTCTTTCTTGCATTCTCTTTGGGGCACTCCCTTGTTGAAGGGAAAAGATTGCCCTGATGATGGCCAAAGTTATTTCCTCCCTAAAGCAATAATCAAAAAGCTCTAAATCTCATTTCTAAGTCAGGATCTTCTAGCTGAGGTTGTGTTTTCCTATGATAACAAGTGGTGAATAAGCTCCATGATGGTCACATTCTAGCCTTGCTAGTCCACCAGAAACACAATAAAATAAAAAATAAAGTTTTCTGGTGATTAAATTTGAATTTCTTTGTAAACTGATGTTTGAGTTAATACAAAACAATTAAATCAATATCACAGTCTTTTATTTTATTTAATTACTTTTGTTGTAACAGTGATATTTTCACATCCCTACTATTTTCATATCATATATAGATTCAACTATATTGTGGATTAAATCATGTCTTGGCTAAGAACAATTTATACTAGAAAGTGAGAGTGAATATGCTCAAAGTACATTATGTATATACACAAAATGTCATAATGAAACCTCTTTGTGCAATAAACATGCTAATACAATAGAGTGAATGCTAAGTTTCAATCAATTAACATACTAGTTATGTTAAATTTTAGAAAATAATTAGGGACTGTCATTGTTCTCCCTCAGTGCAGCAAACCCTTCCATTTCCTTCTCCTTTCTCTTCTCTTCTTTTTCTTCTATTTCAGTTTTTCATGTTTCATGTTTGAAGGACTCAAGATCTATGGAAGAGAAAAGTTATTCTACAAATATACCTTGAAATTGGACTCTTGCTAACAAATAGATTTTGTTTCACAAATGATATTTGGACTCAATGGTAAGATATGTTTAAGTATTTTGTTGCAAATTTTTAATTGAAAAATGAAAGAATTTCTATGAAATAACACACTTTCTTGGCACAACTAAACACCTGGATTCTGAGAAGACTGAATTTATGTCTTAAGTTAAAAAATTCATTTTGGGTCTGTCAAAAATATGACATAAGTTCAGTAAGTGGATTGTGTGTAAGCAGTAAATGTTTAGGGAACCCTCAAACAGATGGTCTTTGTTAGTATTTGTTAGTGAGAGCCCTAGTAGGAACCCAAAGAATGGATTAAAAATCTTCTTAGCTATTCAACATTATCACATTACAGTATTTAATAGGTTTTTAAGAAGCATTTTCTGATATTTACAAAGAACATTTATGACAACTTCAAAGGCTTCCATGACAAAGCTATTCTATTTTAATATATTTTCCTAAGGAAATATTAACAAATTAGATAATAGAAATGTTAATTAGGTATAATCAAAACATACAACAAAAGGATGATTGTATAAACTATGATTTTTTTTTTGTGGAATGCAATTATAATTTATACCATTAAAATAATGTTTTGGAGAGACTTCTAGTTTGAGATGGAAGATTGTTTATGTTTTTGTTTTTGTTTTTGTTTTATTTTTTTTCCTTCCTGGTATGCATGGGTAATTGCAGTGCTATGGTATACTCCCCCTAGCCTTTTTCTTATTTTTGCTTGGAGACAGGATCACATTGAATTGCACAGGCTGCCTTTGGCCTGGAGCTCAAGAATCTTCTGCCTCATCTCCCAAAGACACTGGAGTTTTGGGGAGCAACTCGGTGTCTGCCTCTTTTTTTGTTTTGTTTTTGCTTTTTATTTGTTTGTTTGTTTGTTTTATATTTACCATCTTTTCATTGATAATTTTCACTTCCTCAATTCCTTTTTTTCTAATATAATTTCTATCATTTTTCTTCTTTTTTTTCTATCTTTTTCAGCCTCTCTGCCTTTTTCTAGCTACTATACTTTAAATCTTTGAGTCTCACTACTTCTTATTGCTTTGCTTATATTTACCTAATTCTATATCATTTTATTTATTGTACAATCATTTATTTTTACCTCTAGCTCCTTTCTTTCCCTCTGTCTAACATTCACTTCTTTTCTAGACTTTCCTTTCTTTTACTTTACCCTGGAGGCATCCTCCTGTCTCCCCTTTTCTGTCCCCTTCATACTTCAGGCAAATGTTATTTATGCCTTCAAACTAAGTATTTTGTAGTCTCATGGATTACTGAATATAATTTTTGTCACTATCTATTATATGGACATTGGAGGTGCAACAGTTGGCATGGCATTGTTGTTGTTAGGTGCCATTGAGTCGGGTCTGACTCACAGTGACCCTAATAGGGTTTTCAATGGCTGATTGCTTCAGGATGCTTCAGAAGTGGATTACCATATCCTTCTCTCCTTTTTTGCAGTGCTGAGGATTGAACTCAGGTCCTCAGAGAGTACAGTGTGGCACTCCACCAACTGAGATAAACCACAGCCAGTAGTTGTCATTTGGTGATTTTAAATGTGCTTCCATAACTGGACTTGTCAGGTATTGTAACTGTTGTACTGGTTTGTCTTCCTCTCTAGGACTGGCACTGGAGAGTGTGATCTTAAGAAAAAAAGTGCTTCCTAAGAAGACTTCCATACAAAGCAGGAAGTGATATCCACCCCAACAGAAGCACAAATCACAAATCAGGAACACAAGAGACATGAAAAATACAAGACACCACATCTCCACCAAGAGACTATTATTCTTTAAACACTGAATCCAAAGATACCGAAATAGTGGAAATGTCAGGCAAAGAATTTAAAAGCTTACTTGTAAAAATGATCAATGAATTTAAGAGGACACAAACAAGCAAATGCACAAATAAGAAAATCAATACAGGATTTAGGTCAGAAAGCCAACAATGTAGAAGACAAAGTCAGCAAAAGGGATGAGAAATTCAGCAAGGAAATTGAGATTTTGAAAAAAAATATTTTGGAAATGATGAACTCAATAAACTAAATAAAAAGTACAGTGGAAAACATCACCAGTAGGATAAATGAAGTGGAAGATAGAATATCAGGGATGGAAGATAATGTTGAGGAAATGCTACATTCAGATATTAACAAACAAAAAAAATTAAAAGAACATGACCACAATTTTCAAAAACATTGGGACATGATCAGGAGACCAAACCTAAGAATCCATGTGGTGGAAAGACCTGAGATAAAAACTAAAGGCATAGAAAACTTATTTAGTAAAATTATGGCAGGAAATTTCCCAAATCTGGGAAAAGAAATGGACAGCCAACCACCAGAGGCATTTAGAACACCAGATATGACCTGAAAAGAACCACCCCATAAAATGTGATAATTAAAATGCCAAGATTACAGAACAAGGAAATAATATTAAAAGCTGCAAGAGAAAGACTTACAAAGGAAAACCCATGAGAATTACATCAGACCTTCAAACACTTTTTCATGTGTTTCATGGCTTTATGGACCTCTTCGTTTGAGAACTGTCTACTCAGTTCCTTTGCCCATTTGTGTATTGGGTTGTTTGGTTTTTGGGTTTTTTTTTTCTTGAGTTCTTTATAAATTCTAGTAATTAGACCTTTGTCAGATGTATAAAATGCGAAGATTTTTTCCCATTCTGTGGCAGTTTCCTTGA
>VMDO01014072.1:0-55892 GCA_007922755.1 Pedetes capensis | reverse complement strand
AAAAAAAAAAAAAAAAAAAAAAAATCCCAGGAGCTTTCCACGCATCTTAGAGTAAAAGCCAAATTCTTGGCTCTATTTTTTTGTGCCACATTGGCTGTCTCCAGTACCAGGGATCATGACAAGGTTGCTTTTATCTTGTACTTGCAGTGCCTTCCATTTGGAATCCTATGCCCCAGATTCCCATGTGACTTCTCATCACTCAAGACTGAACAGAACAGAATCAGCTTTCCAACACTAAGCTCAACGCACCTCTTCCTTTGATCTTCAACAAAATAGCTTTGCCATTCTTTAGCTCATTTTCCTATTTTGTTTTCTTTCTAACACATCAATTTCTGAATTAAATATTGTTTTTAATGAAGTGTTTATGTTCTTTCTCCTCTATTCAAAATATAATTTGCTTAAAGCAGGCATTTTGTTTCCCTTGCTCCCTGCAATACTCCAAATCCCTTCAACAATGCCTGGTAAGCAAAAGTTTACCTATTATTCATTATTAATGGAAATAAATATAAGTACACTGGTATTGTTATGGTCAAGGTATGACAGAATATTATGATCTAGAATAAGAAAACTCTGAGATAAATTGGGACAAAAACTATTATTATCAGCTGAATAATTTGAAGTTCTGAGATAAGGCTATTTAGGTGCCATCAAGTTGGTGTCTTACTCATAGCAACCTTATGTGCAACAGGCAAAACACTATTGTCAGTGCTTCTCTGCCATTCATAGGGTTTTCAATGGCGGATTAATTTTTGCTGTGGGTTGCCAAGTCCTTCTCTCAAGCCTACAGTATCTGGTGTTTCCAGATGGTCTCCCATCCAAGTACTAACCAGGCCCCATCAAAGTACTAACCAGGCCCGACCCTGCTTAGCTTCTGAGATCTGATGGGATCAGACACCACAGTGCTATGGAGGCAGGCTGAGATAATTTAGTAATAGAGAAAACTGAGTCTAGAACTCAGGATGCTTGAATATAAGGCCAGTATTATATGTCTTTTGTTGGAGTTTGTTTTATTTTTATTACTGGTCAGTATGAATGTGACCAGAAAAAGCAATTTTAATTAGTCATGAATTATTTGCACAACCACATATTTGTTTGGGTTCAAGATATATGTGGGAAATATAAGAACTTTAACATGCATACACTGCTCTCCAGGAGGCTAATGTCTAGATGAAATGATGTACTTCTGTATTTTCTTTTGTGCTTGATTTGAGACAACTTTTAAAAAAATCTGAAGTATCTAAGCAGGATTGAACACAAGTGTACAGATTGTAAATGGAGAGAACTGAAATTGGTAGATATATGACTTTGCTCTGGAAGGGATGAGAGAGGCACTATTGCTGAACTTTCTACTTGAGAAAAAGAATTTCTCCCCAGAGAGGAAAATGACAAAAAAATGAAAAGCATGGATGGTGCTTTTCATTTAATATGGTGGATTCTGTTTGTTTTTACATGGAACTGAGAAACAAAATGAAAAATAATCCTGACTCATCCATCTGTTTTTCATGGAAAACTCCAGAGAGTTTCCTCCAAAGTTATCTGGAATGAGATGAATGAGTGGGGAGGAAGGTTAATCAGAAGCAAACACAGTATTGCACCTCAGGGGTTTTCAGGGAAGGTTCCAAATGAATTGGACTTGGAAAAGCATGATCACTGCAGGGAAGGGAGTAAGATAGGGGAGAAATTAAGAAGAAGCAAAAGAATAGGGAAAATTGTTCTTAGACTACAATTAGACACAGGAATAAGGAAGAAACCTGAGAAAGTAACCTGTAAGGCAAGCTACATTTATCCTTGGAAACACACAAGCTGTTGATGGGGTCAAATACTCTGTGGCAACACTCTATTTGTAGATAGTAGACAGGAGTGATCCTCTAACTAGAGAAATAACAGAAGAGCAGCAGAGTGAGGCATAGAATATCACATGATTAACACAATGAGACAAAGAGGGGTAGCAGGAGAATAAAAATGAAGAAAAACGAATATGGGGAAGGGAGATGAGAAAATCGAAACCATGAGAAGTTGACATTGTGAAACAACACAGGAACCATGAGTATATTTCCATTATCCAGGGTAAAAAGTTAGCTATGTGTCTGACTCTTTGGAGTAACCTGGTATTGTCACTCACCGTTTATGCAGTTCAATAGATGGCTGCTTTATTTTCCATATCCAGTAATGAAGTACAAAAGCCTTAAAAGCCTGGAAATAAATTTCTCTGTGCTTCTTCAGGAATCACTTCGACTGGCAAATAACTGTAACTGCATCATTACCATTTAATGTCTTGGGCAGTTCCAATGGTACCTAGAAGATAATAAAAAGGTGTTAGTATTATTCATATGTTTTAATCGCTTCTATTACCATTCTTTTGTTATCCTGTGGGCAAAATTGTAACACTTGGCTAGGCATACAGTAGATAATGGAGACATAACAGTCCAGACTGAAATACTTTCCTAAGTACCCATTACATTGGATAGCTATAAGCAACAATATAACTTTGTAATAAAACCTATTTGCTGCTAAAATTAAAATGGCTTTTAACAGCTTTATAGCATGCAAACAATTAAAATAATTATTTCAGGTTGTAGCTGCTACAAAGTAAAGTAAAAGGGAAAGAAAAACAAAACTGTAAATCCCAATAGCAAATGCAAACACCTTGTGAAAGCAGAGAACCTAAAGACTACTCCTCCCCTCTTTGCTTCAAAGTTATCGCTAGCCGTATAGTTGTAGAAATAGTCTTCTATATACTTGCATGCACATGATTAATAACAGAATGCACATTATTTGTAAAGTCTCATGGAACACTTTTATGAGGTATGAGAAACGCCTATAGACTCCTTCAGCAGCCTCTTCACCTACACTTAGCACACTTTGTGAACAAGCGAAACATTCCTATACCATGAAGCAAAGTCATTTAGAAGAGATCCAGAAAACTGGCTATCTCACCATCCTCATAGTATTATATGAATATGTATTTATGTATTAGCTTCAGGTAAATAATTGTGCATTCTAAGAATTCAGTAAGATATTATAAATGACTTTTGTGAGCTTAGGATTTGTTTGACAGTCTATGAGATAAAAGAAGGCAAGCTATAAATGCATAGATCAGGCAAGTAAAACCACATGGTTACCTGTCAGTCCAACCTTCCACTTTTCCTACATTTTTATTAATATACATGGTTTAACAACCTTGGATTCATTGAAGACAAGACTGACACAAAATCAAATGTGATTCTCAAACTAGGACTAGCTATCTGGTCCTATAATTCATGAACATTTATTTATTAATCATACTTATCCCAAGTGTCTGTTATATGCTGACATTCTGATACTCATGGAAAATGGAAAAATGGATAAGGCACAGTCCTTGACCTTGAGAACCCCCAGAGAAAGACATGAGAAAGTCTCAAGCATAAAGTAGTTATTCTTTTATTCTGATACACCTCTTCACTAAGGAAGGAGCCTTTCACACACTAGCTTTATAAGGGGAGGTTACCTCTTAGTTTCTCAATGTTGGGAAAACCTGACATTTTTTGCTTCTCTCATGTGTCCTATGAGACAATGAAAAACCAAAGTTCATAATCATTGGATTCAACAAACATGCTCAAGTCAGACATCAGAGTCTATATTCTTCTGACCTTCCTGGGATATTCTCTTCCTGATTTTTGGCTTAGAGAATTCTTTTCTTTCTTTATTTACCTAGTACCTTGAAATATTTTAAAATATGATTTTAAAATGTTTTTTATAGTATTCCCAACATAACTGAGATACTGATCAGCATACCAACTCTCCCATTTAGTATAAAATGGAAGCTATTGACCATTCCTCTTTGTGACTGTAGTATGCTTAATTGTGTTTTATTGCTTTAACTACATGGAATCATCTCTTTGTATCTTTTTCTATATCTATGAACTAGTTTGTGAACTTCATATGATTTTCTTTTGCTTTTTCACTGTTATAATTCTAGTGCATGAAACAGTACTTGGCACATAGGAGTTGAGTACATTATTTTCTGTAGAATGGTCAATTCCATGTGGTAGAAGTAATCATGTCTGCAGTCATTCCATCCTGGCCTCTGATCCCATCTGATCTTGGAAGTTAAGCAGGGTAGGGCCTGGTTAGTCTTTGGATAGGAGACTACCTGGGAATACTGTATGCTGAAGTCTTGGGATAAGGACCCAACAGGCCACTCTCAAAACAATTAGCCATCAAAAACCCTATGAATAGCAAAGAAGTACTGACATAGTGCCAGGCATGGTATAGTGTTGAGTAGTGTTTCCTTCTGTTGTATATAGAGTTGCTATGAGTTTGACCTGACTCTATAGCACCTAACAACAACAACAAGAACAACAGCAGTGACGAAAATAGTAGGCTTTCCACCCTCCTTTCTCTTCTCATTACAATATTTAAATCTTGCCAAGAACTGAGGCTCATTCCTCTAATACCAGTGACTCAGGAAGATGAGGCAGGAGGATCGCAAATTTGAGGCCAGAGGCAGTCTGTGCAACCTACTGAGAACAATTCTCAAAAACACAAAAACAGAGTCTGGAGGTACAGTTTGGAATACAGCACTTGCCTAGCATGTGTGAAGCCCTGTGTTCAAGCCTCCAGTACATTAATACATATATACAAATATAAAATTTTGTCACTTTCTTTCATGTGAGAGCTGGTTCCGAGGTTATTACACTGACCTGATAAGGCACTGGTTTTGTATCTCCTTGAAACTACAGAGTCAAAAATTTAGGTTTACTATTGAGAGGATCAAAGGCACTTGTGTATTTAGTTTTGGCAAAAGCACTGCTGTATAGGTCCAAAATGACTCACTAGCTTCATGAATAGCAAAACTTTAATTAATAGTGGTCCAGCTCTTATGTAAATAGGGCTGAAGTAATGTTTGGGTATTTATAGTCTCCTTGACTGAAGCTAGCTTAATAGTATCCCAGATTAAACTTAGATGGGAAGGGGGGGAAACATAGGGGAGGGTAAGGGGTAACCTATATGAATAATGTTTATCAAATTGCATATATGAAAATTGTCACAATGAAAAGCATGTCAAAATGAATCACATTATGATGTACAGTAAAAATTTCTAATAAAAAAATAGTATCCCAGATTCATTCCACTCTTCCAAGTATTGCCCATTTGGAATTATATTACTTGTTCTAGGTGATGACATTATTTCTTCTCAAATTATCCTTTTGAAGTTAAATTTTATTCTGTTCTTTGTTTGTTTTTGGAGTGTTTTGTCCAAATCCACTTTTCCAAATACTCCAACCATAAACTTACATTTAGATTCCTGAATATTTAGGTTTGCTGGGATTACAGTTGTATGCCGCTACGCACAGTAAGAATACAGGTTTCTATTATGAAACCAAATTCCTTAATATTTCTTTTAAGAATTGAAGGAGGGTTGATCACACTCACCAGAGAGGAAGGTGTGTTTGTGTTTGTGTCCATTCCTCTCTGTGACTGTAGTATGCTTAATTGTGTTTTATTGCTTGCTTTAACTAATGGAATCATCTCCTTGTATCTTTTTCTATATCTATGAACTAGTTTGTGAACTTCATATGATTCTATTTTGCTTTTTCTCTGTTTGTACTCATTCAATGAAAGAGTTCAATATTTTAAAACAATAGTTGGATACATGATTCACTCCTCATCTGATCCCAATTTATATATCTATGTATTTACTCAATGAATTAATATTTATATTTGTTGTGGATATAGCTAGATTCAATTTCTACTTTATGATCATATAGGTTTAAGCATGTGACTAGGTCTACTTGTTATAAACAAAATTTGACTTCAAATAAGACTGTGTTCTAATCTAAATAGTTTAATATTTCCTTTGGAAGAAATGTAATTCCTAAATTAAAACTGTAATTTCATATCTTTAATTTATCACATGCAACCTTCCTTTCCTGTGCCATTTATTGTCATTTGCAAAATGCATTTCTGCTGGTTTTCATATTATAATCTTTACATTGTACTAAACCTACCTCTTTTAAAAGATTTTTCTAAGATTAAGCTGAATCCAATGTTTTATTGATGAGTCTGAAGAGAAAGGCTCTTTCAAAATACATCCAAATTGGAGAAAGCTATTGACTACGTACCTGTGGCACTATCTTAAAGAGCATCATTAATCTTCATAGAGCAAACGAGGCCGCTTTATTCATTGCTAGGCCTTAGAGTTGTGTTTCCGAACCATCAAAACCTAAAGGCAAAGCTTCAGGCTTTTAGACTCCTGGTCATTAACATAAAAGTGAACAGGGTATTACTAGCTGTTATTATCACACACTGAATTTACTTTTACTTCTGAAAAGAAAAAAAAAAGAAAGCATATTAATGTTCTTGCTTCTTTAAGCTTTCTCCCCCTGCTGATAATTAGAGTTCTTAGAAAATAAAATAGCTATAGATTATTATCAGGCACAGAGAAGTTATTAAAAATGATTGCATGCATCTTTCTTTCATTTTCAAGAAGCAGCAAAGTCATTATTCAATTATTATGCTTTTACCTCACATAATCTCAAAAAACCCTATTGCCAAGTTTCTTGTCAAGCATCTTCAAAGTCTCACTTTTGCAGAGAATATTTATAAGATAGACCTTTTGGGATTACAAAATATTACTTTTTACCAGGAAACTTTTATAAACTGAGGGCCAAAAATAGAAAATTTATTAATTAAAACGCTGATGGAGAGAACAGGTGCATGAATATTTGTGCATTTTTCTAATATTTGATGAAAATGGTGAGAATTGCCAAAAACAAACAAACAAAAAAGAATAAAGAAAAAAGCTCAGTCTTTAATTTGCTGGCATAGACACAATATAAAAGGACTAATTTTCTGTTTCAATTGAAGAGATATTAGAAATATGAACAGTAACTTCTTTTTCTTCAGAAAAAAAAGTATGCAGTTGTTTAAAAAGTTGTATTTGTCAAGGTACAATGCTTTATATGCCTTTCTAATCCTGTAGCTGTACTTCTAATGTTGATCTCAGGCAAGTCCCACTGGAAGGATTAGATAATGCTATCCAAAATCTTATAAACTCAAAAACCGTCCTTTGAGTTTTGTGACTCCCAAACCTATGCCACAAGACCCAAATATGGACATATGGACTTCTAGTTTTTATGTCTTTTCTAAATATCAAGTCTGCATTTCCAAAATGGTGCCCACGGTCCCTCAAACATAATTATTAAGAAACTAATTATCACAATATTTGCTCTCCTAAGTCCACATGCACACACAATCTTCTTATTCTTTGTGTGTGTGTGTGTGTGTGTGTGTGTGTGTGTGTGTGTGTGTGTGTACTGAGGGTTGAACCCAGGGCCTCACATTTGCATGCTCTGCAAGTGATGGACCACTGAGCTGCATCTTCAGCTCATTCTTTTACATTTTTGAGACAGGGTCTCACTAAATTATGCAGACTACCTCTGGTCTCCAACATGCAATTCTCCTGCCTCTGCCTCCTGATTCACTGGGATTACAGGCTTGCACCACGGGGCCTGGTTTACAATCTGCTTATTCTTATATTTAATTACTGATTGCTATTGACCAGAAACAACAAACTAGTAACTTTTAACCCCTCTGTCTCTCTGCACATTCACTTGCTTACCAGATTTCACAAATTCTCTCTCAAAAATACTTCTTGGTATATGATGATATCTTTTGAAATATAGACAGACTAAGCATTTGGAATGCCTTAGATCAATCCCAACATTCTTTTTCTGAAGTATTGCATAACTTTCTAACCTTTTGTCTGACAATGAATACCTCTTCTTTCAAGTTTAGGATGCACCCTCTTGAATGAACTGTTGGTTAACAAGAAGTAAAATCATGTTAATTCTCTGTTCCACAAAAAGTATATTTGCTGCCTACAGAACAAAGATCATATCCTAAGGATGAAATGGATGTCTTCTAAATCTTATTCCAGTCATTTAACCAAATACTACATCTTTAATGTAGAATAATCTCTTTCCACATCACACTTCTCACCTTTCCTGAACTCATCCAGATCTTTAATATTTCAGCCCTTTTGAAGATATTATTTCTTCTGCAAGAACTGTCCTTATTTCTTGTCTAGCAAGTACGAACTCAGCACCAAAGACTTCTATACAATTCGTCCCTATGAAGCCCATTCTATCCATTCTGGTACGAACTAGTCTTCTCTGCAATTCTACAACCATTTCTTCTAACTTCCATTAAAATAATCATTTCTCATTCCTATATTTTTCCTCTTTTTTTCCAAACACATTGTGAACTCTGTGATAACTAGAACTGTGACCCCATTTCCAGTGCTAAACCACTAAGACTAATTATTTTGCACTTAAGTGCCCAAAATGTGTTTGATTAAAAGAAATTGGATCTTACCTCTTCTGTAAAAATGTCTCTATTTTTCCAGTTTATGCTGATCACCACATCCTCTCTCTTCTATATTACACTTTTACCAAATATTCTGAAAATAATTTCATGTGAGTAATATTTTCTTACCATCCAAATTTTTAAATATAGATGGAAAATTAATAGAAGCAGCTAGAAAAACCTGATACACAAGATGCATTTCTGAATGGGAAGGAAGGAAGTGAAGGAATAAAAGAGAAAATGAATGAAAAAAGGAAGGAAAGAAAGAAGAGGAAAAGAGGAAAGGGGAAAAAGAAATAAGGGAGAGTGGTAGAAAACACAGGGGTTGAGAGGCTGTATGTACAAATAGTGATGCCTCAACCATACTTGACAAAAGAATTGTCACTCACGGTTTCTATAGCCATCAACTCAAAAAGTGAAATCTCAACTTCTACAGTAATTAGCTCCAGAAAATCAGGACCTATCATGGAGTTTCAGTTTCCTTATTTTCCACCACCTCACTCCACTCAGGGCCAGAGAGAGAAAATGTGTTCTTCCAAACAACCCCATATATGCCCAGAGACTATTTAGCCCACCACATCTTCCCCTGACAGTCGCACACCTAAAGTCCCTGCCTTTTTTTTAACCATAAAACTTTCCTGTTCCCTTCCTGTCCTTAAGGCTCTGCCAAAAATAAATGATGGTGATTAACTGCGTTACTTTAGTAAGCTCTAAAGAGCTTGTTTATTCTCCTTTGTTTGCTCCATTTGTTTCCATGGGTCTCTGTGGCTCTGGCTTTGTCTAAGACAATTTGAAAGAATTTCAGTCCAACGGAAAAATAAAAGTAACATAAATTCTATTTTTAAAAAACACAGACACAACAAAAACATAGAAGAATTAGAAGTGTAAACATTTTTGAATCCTTGTTGTTTGTTACTATTATTCCCACTATTTTTCACAAGATGGCACATATATCCCTAAAACTATCTTCCTAACTTTCTGCTCCTAATTAGAAGATTACTTCAAATCAAGAGACTCTTTCCAAACCAACCCATGGATATCCAGTCATCCACTTGCTTCTCCCTTAATTATTTTCATTTGGGAGAAATTTCAGAGACTCTCTTTCTCATAGTACTCTCCTGTGACAGATTCTCCCATTGTTTCCTTTTTTATTCTTTAGTAAGATTTTACCACAAAAGACTGGCAAGTAAAATTGGGGATATCAACATAAGATTGGTGAATTGTACCAAGATTAATATCCTGGGTTTAATATTGCATTGCACTTTTATAATATGTTGCAATTGAGGAAAAGGGGACAAATTGCACAGGGGATCTCCAAATTATTTCCTACAATTACACACGAATTTACAATTATCTCAATAAAAATTTCAATTACAAAATAAGATACCTGGAACTGAGGTCAGCAATAAAATTCTTCTAACAGGGTTAAGTAGCGGCTAAGGTGAAAAGCAAAGACAAAATTCTATTTGGCACTCAGGAAAAGGTAGGCAGGTATGTGAAATCATGTGTTATTAATTGTTTTGCAGTTATATATGTTTTAACTGAATTAGAAATTAACTGATGAACTATAACAACAACAAACTGTAAGAGTGACTTGTAACTACAAATTTGTAAGAGATGAATTAAACAGAGTTTTTAATCTTTGAACTAATCTACTAAAGATAGAATCTCAGACTTAGTATCTTGAATTTGTAGACTGAGAGAGCCACCAAGTCTTATTAACTTTTTAAAATAATATTCCCACCATGTGAATATCTAGTCTAGGACCAAACACATACTAGGCCAAAGAACACTTTCACTCACAGAGATGATTCATGGCTTTTTAATAAAGTGTTCCTTTAACTTGAACTTGCATATTTCTCTCAGAGGTTTTACCCCCTCATACGACTGTACTCACTTGGTGACAAACCAAACAGTCAAATATCTCTTCTGCATGATTCCCTTTATCCACTAGATTTTGACTATGATTTTCTCAATAAGTCATTTCTTCTGTAGATTCAGTGTCTTCATTTAGGAATTCTACACTGTTTACACAAAAGGTGAAAATAATCACTCTTAGAGGACCTGTAAATAAATATAACACTTCAGACATTTTCTACCTGAAATAAGAACACTACTATGAACTCTGTTTTTAAATTTGTTTCAAGGTGACATAGTAATATATGCAATAAACTTACTACAGTCACATAACACCACAGACATATACTAAGCAGCTCTGTGTAAACTTTTTTCTGCTAATTTCATTAAGCCACATATCTTTCTTTGCCATATGTACACATGAAAATGCTATGCTTTGTCTCGTGTGTACATTGTTTTCATGGTATTTTATCTTTGTCTCATTTGTACATTGCTTCCATGTAATTTGATTTTCCAATTATGAGCCATGCAAAAATGTTGTATTCACTTTTTCCCCCTTGGTACTTGGGGGTTGAACCCAGGGCTTCACAAATACTTTCCAAGTGCTCTATCACTGGGCTTCACTGCAGCCCATTTTAAATATATATTTTTTGAGATAGGGTCTTGATAAAGTGTAGTCTATCCCTGGCTTCAAATTTGAGACTCTTCTGCCTCAGCCTCCCAACTTGCTGGGATTATAGGTGTGCACCACAATGACTGGCTATATTCAAGTTTTTAATACCATACAAATCTCACCCTTAATCAACCATGCCTTTAAATATCTAGAAAAAAAATCCTTATAACTCTACCTTAGGTCCCAGGCCAAGACCAAGATTCTTGATGAGATTTCTGTGAAAACCAAGCTCAACTTCCTACCAAATCATTTCAAGTTATGGACTACCTCATAATCCTGCAAATGTATTCTTTATTTCTGATAGCAGAAAGCTCTCTGTCATTCCTTAATGTGCCACTGTTATGACCCATAGTTTTTCAAAATTTGCTTGCAGTTTTTTCTATAGGTAGTAGACTTTAATATACGTTTGAGAGTAATGTCCAATGCAAAAACAAACACATAGTCACACAAACTAACAAAACGAAGTGTTGCAAGATATTGTTCTTAAAGAAATGGCTCAACAATTTCCAAAATTTTACCTCAGTATCTCCCAGTATTCTGATTGGTTTACCTTTCTCTATATAACTTTTTAACTTCATGATAAATGAAGAAAAAATTGAGGTTATCAAACAATTGGTTCTACAATCAACATCTATGAAAGCAGCAGTCAAGACATTGAAAGATACATTGCACTGGGAAAAGCTGCTGCAAAAGATGTCTTTAAAGTGTTGAAAAATAAAGATGTCACACTGAAGACAAAGATGAGCCTGACTCATGTCATAGTATTTCCAGTTGTATCATATGGTTGTGAATATTGGACATTGAATAAGAGAGACAGGAAAAGAACTGATGCTTTTGAAGTATGGTGCTAGAGAAGAATAGTGCATATACCATGGACTGTCAAAAGAACCAACAGATATGTCCTAGACCAAGTGTAGCCACACGGCTCCTTGGAAGCAAGGGTAGCTAGACTACGTCTTATGTGTTTTGGACATGTAGTCAGGAAGGACCAATCCCTGTAGAAGGAAATCATGTTTGGGAGAGTGGCAGGTCAACAAAAAATGGAAGATATTCAACTAGATGGATTAACACAGTATCTGCAACAATGGGGTTAAACATAAAAAAAATAATGTGCATGGCACAGAGTACTGTTTTGTTCTGTTTTACACAGGGTCACTATGAATTGGACCCAAGATGATGACACCTAACAGCAACATATAGCTTTGTAATATTTATCTTTATATTATGTTCTATTTTAAGGTAGAGAAAGTTGATTTCCTACTTTGTTTCCTTGTATCTGTCTGAGTCATATGTACTTGGTATATTGGATACTTTTCTAAACAGATCCTAAAATAGCTCTATTAGCTACCAAGAAATAAATGTATTACATCATCCTCTGTATATTACAAATACTAAGTAAGAAAAAGTTAGACAATTAATTGCTCTTTTTCTAGGGAATAAGGAAATTTCACATGTATTATAAAATATATACCAAGTCTGCACCTGCTTAATGGCAGTGTTTGGGTACTGTGGTCCTGGTTGACCTAGGGTTTACTTACAACTGGTTACTCTAGATGGGAAGATAAAACAAAAAATAAGTAAACAAAAAAGTCATGATTCCAATAATGGATACATTTGTGTAATACTAAAGACGAATAGGTGGAATACTTTATTCACAGATCTGAGGTGGATATGACACTCAGAAAAGAAAATTGAAGAAATCATAACATTTATGTTGTTGTTATTGTTAGGTGCCTAGTCAGTGTGACTCATAGACACTATCATAGAATTTCCAATGGCTGATATTTCAGGATTGCTTCAGGAGTGGATTGCCACATCTTCCTCCCATTTTTGCAGTGCTGGGGAATGAACCTGGGCCTTCAGAGAGTGCAGATTAGCACTCTACCAACTGAGCTAAATCCCAGCCCATAACATTTATACTAGACTTCAAATCACAACAAGGTGATTACCAAGACATGAAGTTTGTAATTACAGGGAAAAACTTGGCAAAGTCGTAGAAACAATAAAGTTAAGGGCTCCTTTGGTATAGAAATAGCTAGAATAAAGATAAAAGGGAATATTTATGAAGGATATAAAATTATTTCAGATTATAGAGAAGCCATGTGAACAATTCTGCTGTTTAATGGATAGCTTTTACAACAGTATGCCAAATGGATTGGTAGATAGACACCAAAAACTGATGGAGAGGCAAGGTTATAAAATTCATGTAGGAAATGGAGGAGAGGGTTAGAAAAACTGGCACAGACAAGTGGATTTACAAAAATAATGATGTGTTAGGTGGTATTATTTGATTAAATCTATTCACCTGATCACTACTGTCTGACTAATATCACCAATGTTAAAGTATTAAAAAGTAAAGATGTCACATTGAAGATGAAGGTGAACCTGACTCATGTCATGGTATTTTCAATAACATCATATGGTTGTGAAACCTGAACATTGAACAAGAGAGAAAGGAGAAGAATTGATGCTTTTGAATTATGGTGTTCGAGACGAATACTGAATATTCCATGAGCTGCCAAAAGAACCAACAGATCTGTCCTAGAAGAAGTGCAACCAGAATGCTCCTTGGAAGCAAGAATGGCTAGATTGAGTCTTACTTCTTTTGAACCTGTAGTCAGGAAGGACCAATCCCTGGACAAGGACATAATGTTTGGGAGAGTGGCAAGTCAACGAAAAAGAAAAAGGAAAACCCTCCACTAGATGAATTAACACAGTATCTGCAACAATGTGCTTAAACAAAAATCGGATTGTGTGCCTGGCACAGAATAAGGGATATTTCCTTCTGTTGTCCTTAGGGTCAGTATGAGTTGGATTTCACCCAAAGGCTCCTAACAGCAACAACACCACCAATGTTTGGAGAAGATTTTGGAGCTTTTTTACCTAAATATATTCCCAGATTTTCTGGTGCACTCACATACTCACAGTAGAAATATCATAGTATAGAATGAATGGCCTTTACTGACTTCATCATTAGTCACAATGATTATTTTTTGGTCTAGATATTACTAGCAACCTGGTAATAATTTTGTCCAATATTCCCAATGGTTGACGTAAAGTTAGACCATATATAATTTATGTAATCCACTCCTCCTTTTATTAAAAACTGTCATGGCCTACACCACTTTTATCTTCATGCAGAATTATTATTTTTATATATTTTTAGCAGTATTTGGTGTTGAACCATGGCCTTCTTCTGCATGTTAGGCAAGCACTTCACCACTAAGCAGCACCTGTAGCAATTTTTACATTTTTTAAAAAAATGTTTGAGACCATTTCTCCTCAATAAATTGTGCAGGCTGCCTCTGGCCTCAAATCTGCAATCCTCCTGCCTTAGCCTTGCCTGTAGCTGGGATTCCAAGTGTGTGTCATAGCCCCCAGATCTTTCCACAGAATTCTAATTATTCCATCATTTTCTAACTTGACCAAGAGAAGATTAATGATTTTACCATTCATAAATTACGTCATATCTTTAGCTAATTCACCTACGTGATGAGACTGGAAAAAGCTAGTTTCTCCTTTCCAAACTCTAATCATCTTAGCTTCAATTTCTTCTCTTTACAGTTTATTCTTCCACTTTCTGTTCAAAATCACTTTCCCTCAGACAACATCCAAAAAACAAAATCAAGTTTTAATTTTAATTCTTTTAAATTTTATTGGTTTGTTGGTTGGTTTCTTTGTAAAATTGGGTATCTCTACATAGCTCAAGCTAACCTCAAACTCTTGATCCTCTTTCCTCGGCCTCCTGAATGCCAGCATTAAAGGTATGTGTAACCATACCCAGCTCAAGTTTTAATATTTTTAATGTAATCTGTGAACAATTCTCCGTTATGTCAAAGAACAATTAACTCTTTTTATTCTGCTTATGGCTGCAAAACCTGTTCTGTTTTTCTGTTGGTTGTTCATTCATTCTTTCTTCCTTTCTTTCTCCTTCCTTCCTTCCTTCTTTCCCTCCTTCCTTCCTTTCTTTTTCTTTCTTTCCAAGGTATGAATCTTAGCCTATATGTGAGATCCTGTTAGTTTTGGTTACTGTTCATACTTTAAGCAGCATTTTAACATTTTTGTTCATTAAAATCTTCTCAGAAACAGTTTTTTTCTCTTTATATAATATATACATATATTTATATAATCATAATTATAACAGTTATTTGCAAAGTGAGTCTTGTGGAATGATCCTGGAAGGTTTTGGGTTTCAAAACACCAAGGTTTAAATTTCCTCTCCATTGTAACGTGTTCTTGAGACAGTACTTACCTTCTATGATCATATTTTCTAATTGATATAAAAGGAGATTATAGAGGGTTGAATGGTGAACTGCCACAGTGATTTGTTCATATACTAACCTCCAGAATCTGTATATGTGATAGTGTTTGGAAAAATACAAAGGTCTTTGCAGAAGTAACCAAAGTATTTTGAGTGAAACACAGGCTCTGAATTCAATAGCAAGTCATTATAGGAGGGGAGGGGGGACAGAGAAAGAGAAAGAAAGAAAAAAGGAGGAGGAGGACTGTAGAGAAAGAGGAAGAAAGGAAGGAAAGAAAGGAAGGAAGGAAGGAAGGAAGGAGAAAAAAAATGAAAAGAGAAAGAAAGGAATGGAAAAGAGGCACAGGAAAAAGCCATGTATAAAAAATGAGCAGAGAGATTGGAGTTCAGAAGACCTAAGTCAGTGCACTCTGGAGGCATCAGAAACTGGATAATTCAAGGAAGGATTCTCCCTGAGAGCCTTCAGAGAAAGAATGGCCCTGCTGATTCTTTGATTTAAGACTTCTGGCCTTCATAACTGAGAGAGAGTAAATTTCTATTGTTTTAAGCCACCAAGGTTGTGATAATTGATTCCAGCATCTCTAGGAATATTGTGTTAATTTGTAAAAGCCATTTTAGGAAACTAAGAATTAATGTCACATTTTGTGGAGTAAATGAAAAACCAGACAACTGTATAAAAATGTCTGTAGAGCATCTGATATATCACATTTTTGGAGGAACAATTTACTTCCTCCTTCTTAGATTCTTTTAGCAATGCAATGAGATTGAATTAAGGCAATATATCTATTTTCTGAGTCCATCTTTCCAAAAGTTGGCTTCCATTTAAAGTCATTCTTCAACTCTTTTTATTATGGTTATATTGCCAAATAGATCATTGTACTTACAATAAGATACAAGTGCCATAAAGGATTCTTTATAGTCACATTTAGCTACACAAATGTGCAACTCTCATTAAAATGACCCCTAATTGACCCAGATCTCCATTTTCTCCTTGCTTTCCCTCTTGGCTTCTGTGTTCTGTCCCTAGCATGGGGAAATGTTGCATGTCAAAAGTTTTGGATTCAGCTTATTATATAAGCAAAAGGTTACCAAATAAATTTTTATTGTTAGGTAACATTGAGTTGGGCCTGACTCATAACAAGCCAATGTACAACAGATGGAACATTACCCAACACTGTGCCATGCCTACCACTATTGTCAGTGCTTTTCTACTATTCATAGGGTTTTCAATGGGTGATTGTTTGGGGTGTGGGCTCCAAGGTCTTTCTCCTAAGCCTACTGCACCAGATTAATAGACTCTGGAATTAATAGATTTTAGAATCTATTTAGAATTAATAGAATTATAGGCAAGGAGAAAGGAAAATCAATATTATTGAGGAATAAAAGGGTTTTACCTTCTTGCAATGAAATATACTTTGTTTTCCTTGACAGTGAGAAGCTAACCAAATAAATCTTTTTGATCTATTTCTTGTCACCGAAGAAATCTTTTATAATCTATTTCTAGCTTCCTAGTTCAATAAAGAAAGCTAAGAAAACATCTCCTTTAGGAGAAAACTGTTGTGTTCTGACAACTTTTAGGACCTAAACTCATTTAAATTTGAGATTTCTTGCCTTAAAATTTGCATTTAACTGTTGTAGTACTAAGATGACTTTACCTTAATAAAATAATAACCCAATAGTACAGTAATTGTTTCTTAACTGAAATAACATGAAAGTCTCTGAATCAAATGAAATAAACATTGAGCTACAAAAGCAATTGTTGCTGTTGTTAGGTGCCCTCGAGTTGGTATCCGACTCATAGCGACCCTCTGTACAACAGGGGAAACACTATTGTCAGTGCGTCTCTGCTGTTCATAGAGTTTTCGATGGCAGATTGATTTTGGGGAGGGGGTTGCTAGGTCCTTCTCCCAAGCCTACAGCATCTAGTGTTCCCAGGCGGTCTCCCATCCAGGTACTAACCAGGCCTGACCCTGCTTAGCTTCAGAGATCTGATGGGATCGGATTCCACAGGGCTGTGGCTGCAGGCCATAAAAGCAATATCCCATTCCAATTCCTTTTTTATTACAATGTAAAAATTATTATCATCGTACTTACTAACCTGAGCAAATATTCATCAAATGATCACATTTCCTTTTTATTAGAACCTTCACAATAACAGCATCTAAATTTCCCTTTCATATTATGTTCATATTAAACATCTCAGATGAAAATGAGATGAGCAATATGACCAGAGAAGTGACAATAAAACAATTTAAGAGGAAATGTGTTACTGGATAAGGATTTCTATGTTTTCTGAAATGTCCTGAATTCTTTCTCTTTTCTTTTTATTACTCTTTTTACTCCCACCTCCACCTCTTTCTCCTCTCTGTCTCTATCTACCTCTCCATCCTCCTTGCTTCTTGTCTTTTTTCCTTTTCTATTTCTTTCTTAAACCTATATTCTTGCTTTTGATCATTTCTCTATCTCAGTTTTATTATCCTCCAAATTTTTTATCTTGCCTTGGTATGAAATCTTTTTAATCTAAAATGTATCATTCTGAATATCTAATGAAAGTATGAAGACCTCTACAATAAAACATACAAAATATTTTTGGAAGAACTGAAAAAAACTAAATAAATATAAGTGTGTATCATGTTTGATACTGGAATATTTAATATTATGAAGATATCAGTTTTATCATTAACTATTTGGTAGAGTTAATCAATTGCAGTTAAAACCTAAGTAACTTTTTATTTGAAATTTAATGACTTAATTCTAAAATTATTTTGGAAATGCAAGAGGCCAAGAATACCTTATATAATTTTGAAGAAAAAAATCTGAAGGACATAAGACCTATTATAAAGATATGTTAAATAAGACAAAATTTAATATATTAAATAGGGCAAAAAGAGACGAATCGACCAATAAAACTTTGTAATTCAGATATATACCAAACTATATGTGGCTGCCTTATTATGACAGTTCTGCCACAGAAGAGCAATGGGGGAAAGAATGGTCTCTTTAATAAATGATACTAAGATAATTGGTTGTGCTGGGATTTAGCTCAGTTAGTAGAGCACTGCGCTGCAGTCTCTGAGGTCCTGAGTTCAATTCCCAGCACCGCCAAAATGGGAGATGGGCCTGGCAATCCGCTCCCAAGGCAATCCCGAAACAGTCAGCCATTGAAAACCCTATGAGGGTCACTATGAGTCAGATACCGACTCAACGGCACCTAACAACAACAACAACAAGATAATTGGTTATATTTTCTTCATATATCTATGTACCAGTATAAGTACACTTGAAATCCTGTTGTAGTTATTAGGAAGGAATATATAGGAAATTTAAGACTGAAAAGTACTAATTAATATTTCATTTTAAATAAAAGTCATTAATATGAATAAGGAAACATGGAAAGAGTTTCAGGTTTGAGGTAGGATCTTACTGGTTTCATTTTGGATACTAAGACAAATTAATCATTATCAACCCAGTTAGCTGCTCATTATTTCAACATTATTAACAAAGAAAAGCAAAGTATAATACTAAATGGATAAATACAAAAACGTATATTACTGGGTACCTCATGCTCATTTTATAGTTTCTTATGTCTTGGATATGAGGTATTCCCTTCCCTAAAATGCTCATGTGTTAAAAAGGTTTGTTCCCCAGCTGATGGTGCTACTGAGAGGAGATTTGTTCATGAAGAGTTCATAGCTGAATGGACCTGTAAAACATGAGACCTGGTTAGAGGAAGTGCCACTGGGGGCTTGTCTTTGAAGGATACCTATTGTCCCTGGGCTCTTCTCTCGTTCTGCTTCCTGTCCAACATGAGATGAACCATTCTGTTCCATCATATCTGCTCCCTACCATGATTCTCTGCCTCATCATCCATGGACCCAGAAGCAACAAAGTAGAGTGACCATGGACTCTAACACCGTGAGCCAAAATAAATCTTTCTTCCTTTAAGTTGTTTTCTCAGGTATTTTGTTATAGTGACAAAAAAATGACTAACTGCATGAAAAACTCAGTTTAGTTGAAGTTACGCATTTACATGATTGTGTGTAGAGTCATGCAGAAGATGGACTGTTAAGGGTCAATATCTTTATTGCCTTTTGTATTAGTTTGTTTTCCATTGCCATAACACAACACCTAAAGCTAGTACTTTATTTTTTTAAAAAAGAAGTCCAGTTAGATAACAGTTTAGGATGCTCAAGAGCATGCAACAGGCTGCTCTTCAGCTCTGGTGAAGGGCTCATGGCAGGTGGCATCAAAATGGTGGGAGTGCATGTGAGGAGAGATCACATGGCAAGACAGGAAGCTAGGAAGGAAGGAAGGTCAAGCTCACTTCCTTGTCACAACTCATTCTGACCAGAACTTTCCAGAGTCCCAAGAGAGCTAGCCTAGTCTATTTCAAAGGGAGTTCCCATAGTGAACTCCCCACCCTCCATTTGGCACCATATCTTAAAGGTTCTAATACTTCCCAACATCACCATACTTCCCAACAAACAAAACTTTGGTGTACAAACCACATCTCAACCATAGCAACTTTCTAAACTTCCTTTATTTGGTCCCCCCTTTATTTTGCATGACTTTTCATGATATCCTGATACTTAGTTACCCTAGGAAAGCACCTGCTGCTCACTACATCAGAGACCTTAACAAATCAGTAAAAAGGAAAATTAAAGACCAGTTGAGACTCCAAAGGAAAGAAAAAAAAAAACATAAACCTTGTAGTAAGCGCTTGCATCTATTTTCTGCCAAAGGGCAAAACACTGCCCAGTAGTAAGCTCTTATATGTCAGGTAAAATAAAATAACTAGATTTATTTGTGTCAACATAGGGAAATCTAAAAGTAAATTATTCATTCGAAAAAGAAAGCTGCATAAGGCAAAATATGATGTTACTTATGTAAGTCCTTAAAATATAAAAAGTAATATATTACTGATGGGTATATATGTATACAATAAAACTAAAAACTTATATAGGTTGAAAACAAGCCAAACTCATATTTGTGCTATTGGGAAAGGAGAAAAGACAAGACGTGTGAGTAAAATGATGTGGCTAACCTTATTTGTAGTGTGTCATTTTCTCTCCAAATTACATATAATTCAACTTAATGAATGGGGACATTCTTGAAGAAATATGATATATAACAAGATTTACATAAGAATTTCTTTAATGTTTCAGTATAAAAAATTAAAGCATAGAAAAAAATACATAGAATAGCCATGTAAACATCACACCAGATTGAACAATTATCTTGAAGTCCTATTTAATTCACTATATCTATACTCCCTACTTGGATTATAATTGTGTTATTCAAAGTAAATCTCAGGTATTATTTTAATGCATATATTATTTCATATATTATATGTAGTGTTTTATAAGGTACAGGTATTTGTCTGCAGTGGTAAGCACTCAGATATTTGTTTTACTAGTCTCTGTGCATTTCCATAATTAATATAATTTAATGAACAAAAGAAATGGTAAATGGCAATGAGGAGTAGGAGAAAGAAATAAAATAAATAATAGCACTGAATAACTATAGAAATTTCCTTCCAATCCAGAAAAAGCAAAATTCCAAAAGATGTCATCAGAGAGTACTGGAAATCTGTATTTATATACATATGCACACATGCACACATATACTTTATTTTACAAAAGAAAGAACTCTTGAGTGCTTATTTGCATTACAATGATTTCCCTTCAGTAAGATTATCTACAATTGCACTGGATTCCATCTATGCACTTTAAGCAAAAGCAAAGCACTTTTTCTGCAAAGCAAGCATCAATGTGAGGTGTTCAATGTTGCTTTTAAACACTAGCATCATAAAGAAGGTTCTCAGAAGAATTTTCACCAAGTTCACTCAGTCTCCTAAAATAGCCTCCAGCCTCACTAATCTACAAAGGGTAAAATTTCACAAGTATCTTGGCTTAAATAAAAAGAAAAAACACATTTGAAAAGTTCTCAAGGCATATGTCAGCACCTACTTTTTACTGGGAAAAAATCTTTCAAGTTTTATGCAAATTAGAAATTTAAATTAATCCATATACCAAGGGGATTGGTCAGTGACAAAATACATAAAGTAGAAAGTGATGAAATGAAACATTATCTTTTTTTTCTTTTACACAGTGCACATATCATTTGAATGTAGTTGTCCAGGACAATTAATTTCACTCAGGTGAGAGGGAAGATAATTAGGTATCAGGAGAAAGTATAACTATATAGTACTACTTCATCTTAAAATGTGAAAATTTAATCTACATATCAAAAAATAATTTAAAATCTCTTTTTAGAACATATCAGTTAAATTAAAGGAGAAAAAAGTCATGTGTTAAGAACTACTTTCTTGGATTCATAAGTATCATAATTTCGTTAACATTTTCTTGGTTAAATGTAAGCTTTTCAAAATAAAAAATAATTTAACAAAAGCAAGCCACATATGTTTGATAAGTCACTGAGGAATAACTAGTGCCACAATAAATGCTGAATAATCTCAATTAGTACAAAACAGAAGCACTTATTTTATTGACTTTAAATTCACTGAAACTTATTATTATCATCACCATCATCACTATTATTGTCAATTACAGTTTAAGAGCCTGCAGCCATACCACTGTGGTGTCAGATCCCATCAGAGATCAGAAGCTCAGCAGTGTTGGGCCTGGTTAGTACCTAGATAGGAGAACGCCTGGGAATACCAGATGCTATAGGCTTGGGAGAAGGACCCAGCAACCCACTCCCCCCACACACAGATCAGCCAACTGAAAACCCTATGAATAACAGAGAAGTCTTCCAAGTGTTTCACCAGCTGTACATAGGGTCACGATGAGTTGGACACCGACTGGACTATACCTAACAACAATATGAGTTTGAGAAACTCTGGGATACTCAGAAAACCAGAAATATGAATTTGTCCAGTTGGGAAATTGGAAAGATAAATATGATCACAGGAGTTTATTTTACTGTTCACTTCTAAATTAAAAAGAGGTTGACTTCACCTTCTACCTGATTTTAAGCGTTTCCCTCTATACTCCCTCTCCCCCAAAGTCAGGAAGCTACCTCAGTTAACTATGCCTCTTTGTAGTTACAAGTGTAAGATACATGTACTGGTTATTCATTTGCTCTTTGCATTAGGAAATGCAGTAATTATAGTATCTCTAAATCCCAGCTAAAATAGGGATCAGAATATTACCTGTTTGTGTGCTCACAATCACAATGAAATTTAAATGTAATACCGTGTGAAAAGTTCTTTTTACCATGCCTAGTAATAGTATGTATTCATTAAATGATATTAAATATAACAATGATTTTAACAAATATAGCTAATATTACTTTCTTTTTTATATGCTTTTTAAAGCTAGAAATATTTTTAGTAGTATTGCTGCTGTCAATACAGTTACTTGCATATAACCATTTTCTTCTGTGAAGTTTGTTATTAACAATATTCAGATTTAAAGAAAAAAAAAAGGAGTTCTTGTCCAGGAGTGTGAATCCCTGGATTTTAATGTTAGCCATTTTCTTTAGCCTTTGTTAATTCTTTGAGGAGGAATATAGAGCATAGAGGTCTTATGTGTTATGCCAAGAATAACATTATTTGGCTTTTCTTTGGGCTGTGGTGAGGATAGGGAGAAAAGGCAGTTGGCACTAAAAGCTTTGAATAGGGCAGTGAACAATTACATTGTATGAATGAAAAGAACCATCTGAATGGGAATCACCAGGGTTTAGGAGGCAGGCTGAGTGCTGTTGAAATAATACTGGCCAGAAACACTGCAAGTCCACACTAGGATCATGGGAGTGAAGATGGAAGGAATGCAGTGCATATAAAGTAAATTTATGGTATCATATATAATGACATCAACAAATTTTGGTGACACATTGGATTGCAATATTCAGTGATGGGGTACATCCAGAGAGATTCCCATATTTCTATAATCAGCCAGTTATATGATAGAACTATTAGTTCAAACAAGGGCTTGCAAAAGGAAGCAAGTGTAGAGAGGGAAGGAAAAGTTTTGTATTATGCTCTTGGGTCATACCCATGTCCCAACAAACTAGACTATTTCTGAGATCCTGTTGAGATAAATCTCAAAGATGACTTACATTATCAAGAAAGCTTCGTATGAGCTTTGAAACTAGACTTGTATATATGAAGCCTGCATGACCTTAGGCAACTTATATATACTTCCTAAGCCCTAATATCTTCATATAAAATAAGTGTGAAATATTTATCTCATTGTGTATATGTACTTGCATGTGTGTACAAGAATGAGAGAGATCATAAATATGAGTGTGCATGTGTGTTTCTTATACAAATCAGTTAGTAAAGGGTATAACATATAGTTAAGTCTTCAACAAAGGACTAATTATCCTTATTACTATTAGTAATATCAGTAGGAATTGAAGCAAAGTAAATTAAGACTATGTACAATATAAATTGCTAGGCATTGCACTAGGTATTTTACATATATATTACACCAAGGTAAAAATAATTTGTTCTTATATATAAGAGGAGGAAAACTCAGAGATTTAAAATTTGTCACATACATATCTTCTGGCTGCCCAAGCCCAAGTTGTTTCCATCCCACTATGCTCTTCTTGGCATTTGTTTTTCACGCTGAATGGGAAAGAAGCACTCCTGGTAGAACAAATAGCCCAGCCAATGTCATAGAGGTGGAAATGGGTAAGAGCTGCTTCAGGGACAGTGGTTTATATATGAGGTGCCATTCTCAGCAGGCCTATGGATGCTGTAGCTCAGTTAGAATCCAGACGTTTTTTAACAATCTCTTGTCATCCCGGGAGCTTCCATCACACAGCAAATTCCTCACACCACAGGTAACACTGCAGAGAACGCTAAATGGAGAGGGAAATGGGATGAATTCATTTTTCCTGAGTACCTACTAGGTTTGAAGGACATGTCAGTAGTATTTTGTAGATTTATAGACTTGTAGACTTCTGAAAAATCTTATAATTGTAAAACTCGTGTGAAATAGAGAAATACATATATTTTCTGCCAAACAGAACAGAAAAAAATGGTTTGGGAATTTGGGGTAATATATTTAATCTCACCAGATACCTACTTTCACAAAAACACATCTATGTATGTACATACATACAGTGAGTACATATTACAATTGACCATTGGCATCAATACTCACAATCTTTTCTGAAGTAGAAAGTGAGTATTATCTACATATTTATAGATGAGAAAACTAAGACCCAGGGAAAGTAACACTATCTCAAGGATTTTCAGAGCTAAGGGTAGGTCTAGATTTTATACGATTTTGCATGTAAGTATGGCTGATTTCTAAAGTCATATTCTTCCCCATCCTTTTGTGAGACTAATCGTATCTGGAAATTTATGTCAGACAGTTTCATAAGGGTTCAGCTATTAAGAGAGGGTGAGTTATTAAGCTAGGGTAAGCTTTGATGGCAAGTAAGAAGGTACAGTTGAAATTTTAGAAGCTATGACCTGACTCAGTGCTTATACAACACAGAAAAAATAATTAGAGAAGTTAAAAGAGAAATAAAACTCATAGACACAATGATTGAACAAAATTCTCTGCCCTAGTAGGAAATAATTATGAGGGAGGAACAAAAAAGAAAGTGGTTGAGAGAGAGACAGAATATAACAGAGCCAGCACTGGTCCCTGATAGGTTACACCCACAACGGTGGCAACAGCCTTCACTAAGCACCATAATATCAGCTTTGGGGTTTTGAATTCAACTTTTCCTGGATTCTCATGCTGCCTGGTTCATACCCTTCATATTATTTGTGACATATTTATGAACATTTTGTTAAACATGCAGATGTTGAGGTATCTAAAATGTTAAGAATTCAAAGTCAAATGATACAGAAGTCTTTTTTCATTAGGTGAGTATCAAGCTATAAATAACATGAAGTATTTAATCTTAATGTTTTTGGACATCATAAAGATGATAGGAGTTTTTTTTATTTTCACTCCCCATAGAAGCATCAATTTCAACACTAATTACTGATGACAGTGCATTTGTGGAAGTACAGAAATCCAGCAGAAAATTTCCAGCAACCTGCTAGAGAAAACAAAAATGAAAAAGAATAGATGCATTGAAGCAGAAAGAACATGTTACATGCCACCTGTACCACCTCTCCTACAAGGTGGCACAGCTTAGCACCAAGAAAATATCTTCAGCCTGTGACTTTTCCCATAGGGAAAGTTAAAGTCTATTGAGTAGGATGCTGCCCAAATGGCCCACTTCTTTCTTGTCCCACAGGTGACTGACATGGATGTGTGGTTGAGAGTGACTAGAAATTGAGAAGAGACTGTGGTCCCTATTGAGAAAAAGCGAACTCTATCAGTAAGACTTTCCATTGACCTTCTGGGAACTTCTAGAACTGACCCATATGATCCTGGACACTCCACACACTTTACACTTTTCTCTCTGTAGCAGAAACAAACTTATGGGGGAAGAGGCTTACTGGGAGCTTACAGTTAGCTAATTAGTCCATAGTAGTAGCAGGGCCTGTGTTAGATGATTTCACAGCATGGTAAAACAGGAAAAGAGAGAGAGTAGAGCTACAGGTACTGGATAAAAACCTGCAAAGGCCCACCCTCAATAACTCATTTCTACCAAGCTAGACTCACCTCTCAAAGTTTCATAACCTCCCAGGACAACACTACTAGCTGGTGATCAAATATTAAAGCACGTGTCCTTTTAGGGATACTTTATATTTAAACCAGGGTACCCTTCCTGGAGGGCCCCATGATGTGCCCTTGTAGATAATGAAAGCAAGTATCCTGTGCAGACAGCCAGGTCAACTATACAGCATTGAGAGATATTATAAAAATTTTAGCATTTCTAGGCACCACCTGAGAGGAAGCAAATAGGAAGATCTTGGTACCTGAACTAGTTTTTTGAAAATTGGAGAAGATATACAACCTAAGACACACACTCCCCCAACACACACACTCAGATACACACTACAGAGAACAAAAGCAGTGAAGTAGTTGTGTTGTTGTTAGGTCCCATTGAGTCGAGTCTGACTCATAGCAACCCTATGTACAGCAGATCGAAACACTTCTTGATTCTGTGCCAGTCACATGGTCTTATTTATATTTAAGCCCATTGTTGCAGACACTGTGTCAATCCATCTGGTGGAGGGTTTTCCTTTTTCTTTTTAGTTGACTTACCACTCTCCCAAACATGATGTATTTCTCCAGGCACTGAGCTCTCCTGATTACATGTCCAAAATATGTAAGGTGCAGTCTAGCCATTCTTGCTTCCAAGGAGCACTCTGGTTATACTTCTTCTAGGACAGAGCTGTTGGTCCTTTTTGCAGTCCATTGTATATTCAATAGATGTCTCCAACACCATAATCCAAAAGTATCAATTCTTCTGTCTCCCTTGTTCAATGTCCAGCTTTCATAACCATATGATGCAACTGAAAATACCATGGCATGAGTCAGATGCACCTTCATCTTCAATGTGACATCTTTGCTTTTCAATACTCTAAAGAGATCTTTTGCCACAGCTTTTCCTAGAGCAATGCGTCTTTTGATTTCTTGACTGCTGCTTCCCTGGTGTTGATTATAGAGCCAAGCAAAGCAAAATCTTAGACAACCTCAATCTTTTCTCCATTTATTGTGAAGTTGCATACTGGCCTAGACATAAGGATTTTTGTTTTGTTGATGTTTAGTTGCAACCCATATTGAAGGCTGTGATCTTTGATCCTCTTCAGTAAATGGTTTAAAATAGTTGCAGACATAGTAAAGTTATGAAACAGTCAGAATTATTAGCTGAGCTGGTTGGTTAAGATGTTTTTCTCTCAGAGGCAATCATCAAAGACTGGATGAAATAACTGCTTCTTCAAATGCAAGCACAGTAACATAAGTCTTTAAGGAATGTGAGAAATCAAAGAAAAACAATACCATGAAAAAATCACCATTATACTCCAATAAGGGGCCACAAAGAATCTCTTTGCTTGACAAAGAATTCAAAATATTATTTTAAGGAAATATAGCAAGCTACCTGAAACAATCAGCCATTGACAATCCTGAGGGTCTCTTTGAGTCAGACTCTACTCTAGGGCACCTAACAACAACAATAACTGCAAGAGAAGGGGCTGATGTTTAGTTCATTTGGTAGAGTGCTGCTCTTTGAGTTCAATCCCCAGCACCACAAAAACGGGAGAAGAACCTGGCAATCCACTCCCAAAGCAAGTCTGAGAACAATTACCTATTGAAAACCCTATGATCATCACTATGAGTTGGACCCAATTCAAGGGCACGTAACAACAACTGCAAGAGAACACAAACAACTCAGCAAGATTCAGAAAAACGGAACATGAACAACATGAGAAGCTTAATAAAGAGATAAAAATAAAAAAAAAACAAATTCAGAAGTTGAATAATATAATAAATAAAAACTTCAAAACAGAAAAAAAAATTCATGAGCAGGTTTTTAAAAAATATCCCATCAAAGGAGAAAAAAATTTAAAAAAAGAAAGATTAAGACAGCTAGCATATTCTGGCATATCAAAAAAGAAAAGAGAGCAAGAAAGAATCATAATATTTGTTTTTTAAAATAATGGGTAAAATCTTCCAAAAACAAGGGAGATATATGGATATCCAAGAGCATGAAGATCAAAAGAGATTCAACCTCAAGAAATTATAATCAAGATACATCATATTCAGTCTGCTCAAAAATCACACAAAATTTTGAAAGTAGCAAGAGAAAAGAGGCTAATCATATATAAGGTAACTTTCATAAGACAATTGCAAATTTCTCAGCTAAAACCATGAGGCAAGGGAAAAAGTGGCATGATACATAAAAAATGCTGAAGAAAATCTTGCATAATAGGGTAAGTATGGAAAATAATAATGTACTATGTATTTCAGAAAGCCAGAGGGAAAATTTTTTGAATGTTTTTCCTATAAAAAGATAAATGTTTGATCAGATAGATATATTTACACTGATTTAAATTACACAAAATATGCGTATATCGATAAGAATCTCATAATGTGTATAACTTGAATGTTTTTATATATCCATTAAAATAAATTTTAGTTTTAAAAAAGTGAAGAAAGGAAAAGAATTAAAATGCCAATAAAGAATAAGTTGCCTAGCAATAGTGTCTTCAGAAATGAAGAACAAAGACTTTTCCAGTCAAACAAAAGTTGAAGGATTTATCATAATTACACCTGTCTTAAAAGAAACCTTTGTTAGGCCAGTGGTATATGCCTGTAATCCCAGTGACTCTGGCCTCAGGGGCAGGAGGATTGCAAGCCTGAGGTCTAAGTCAAACTATGTAATTTAGCAAGACGCTGCCTCAAGATGAAAAATAAAAATGGGGCTCAGGGTTCAGCCCACTATTAGAGCACTTGAAAAATAGGCACAAGGCCCTGAGTTCAACCTCCCAGCAAGGAAAAAAAAGAACAACAGAATGAAACACTACTCAACATATGCCATGTTCATGATCCTTTTTAAGTTTGAGCCCACTGTTGCAAACACTATGTTTCTTCTCATTTTGAGTCATGCCACATCAGTAAAAGGAGGTCCCAGGGACTTTACTCCATTCTCATGATTAAGGTTGGTTCCACTTTGAGGAGGTAACTCTTCCCAGTCTTTTCTTGAATGCTTTCCAGCCTAGGGGGACTCCTCTGTCACTATATTTAACAGTCCTTCTTAACTGTTCATAGGATTTTCAATGACTAATTGTTTTGGGAGTGGGCTGTCAGGTCCTTCTTCCTAGTCTGTCATAGTTTGGAAGCTTAGCTGAAACCCATCCACCATGGGTGTCTCTACTGGTATCTGAAATACTGGTGGCATAGCTTTCAGCATCATAGCATTATTCAAGACCCTGCAGCATGACAAGATGACAGACAAGTAGGGGCATGAAAATAGAGGCATACAGAACTTATTTGCAAAGATAAGTATACTGCCAAATTTGGAATGCTCTAACCTTATCATTTGTTGTTGTTAGGTGCTGTCGAGTTGGTATCCAACTCATAGTGACCCTCTGTACAACAGGGGAAACACTCTTCTCTGCTGTGCATAGGGTTTTCAATGGCAGATTGATGTTTGGGAGGGGGTTTCCAGGTCCTTCTCCCAAGCCTACAGATTCTGGTGTTCCCAGGCATTCTCCCATCCAGGTACTAACCAGGCTCGACCATGCTTAGCTTCTGAGATCTGACAGGATCGGATGCCACAGGGCTACAGCTGCAGGCAACCCTATCATAGCATTATGAAAAGCATATAAATCTAGTATAGTGTTAAAGACAAAAATCATTAAAATAGTTATGACTACAATAATTCATTAATATGCAATAAAAAGTATGTCAAATGTAACATCAAAAACAAAATGTGAGGGGAAAGAGTGAAGTGTACACATTTCATATATGATTGAAATTAGGTTATTATCATATAAATAGTGTTATACTCAAAAGTAGTTTTATGTAAGTTTTATGGTAACCACAAAGCAAAATCTATAATAGATACACAAATATTAATAGAAAGAATTCAAGGCATACCTGTATAGCAAGAATTCAAATCACAAAGGAAGACAGCAAGAAAGGAAGAAACATGATCTATAAAACAGTAAAAATTAATTAGGGAAATAGCAATAGTAAGTCCTTACCAATATTTACTTTGAATGTAAATTAAATAAGTTGTCAAATCAAAACACATAGAATGGTGAATGGATTAAAATAAACAAACAAACCACAACAACCCCGCTTAGGCCCAATTATATGATGTCTTCTAGAGAGAGACCCACTTCAGTTTTAAGGACACATATAGCAAAACTCAGAGCAGAAGTAAGTGAAAAACAACAGAAAAGGTCAACAAAAGAGGTGATTTTTGAAAAATATAAACAAAACTGACAAACTTTTACTTAGTCTTACAATAAAAAGACTGAAGTAAGTAAAATCAAAAATGATGTTGGAGACATCACCACAGTAATACAAAAAACCATAAGTATCATGAACAATTATAAACCAACAGATTGTGCCCCCTAGAAGAAATGGATTAAAGAATTAATATAACACATTTCTGAATAAAACCAAAACCTCTGAGAGGAAAATATAAGTGAAAATATCTGTGACATTGGTCTGGCAATTAGTTTTTTGGATATGATTCCAAAAGCACAGATAACAAAAACAAAAATAAACAAGCTAGTCTCTATCACATTGAAAAGCTTCTGCACAGCAAAGAAAACAGCCAACAAAATGAAAAGGCACCTATGGGATGAAAGAAAAACTTTCCATAATGTATTCAATAAGAGCTAATATCCAAAATGCCTGCAGCTGTAGCCCTGTGGCATCTGACCTATCAGATCTCGGAAGCTAAGCAGGGTCAAGCCTGGTTCTTACTTGGATGGGAGACCACCTGGGAACACCAGATACTGTAGGCTTGGGAGATGGATCCAACCCACTCCCAAAAATCAATCTGCCATTGAAAATCCTATGAACAGCAGAGGAGCACTGACAATAGTGTTTCACCTGTTGTATGTAGGGTCACTATGCTCAGATACCAACTCGACGGCACGTAACAACAACAACAACATCCAATATATATAAATAATTCACACAACTCAGTGGAATAACTAACCTAGTTTAAAAAGTAGGCAACAAACCTGAACCAATTTTTCTTTTAAAGAAGTCATAGAAATGCCGAAAAGGTATATGTAAAGTGCTCAACATCACTAGGCAGGAAAACGCAAGGCAAAACCTCAATGAGATATCATCACATCCCTGTCAGAATCAATTTATATGAGAAAGAGAGGGAGCAAGGGAGGGAAGGGAAGAGAGGGAGAGGGCAAGGGAGAGGGCAAGAGAGTGGGCAACGGTAGTGGGGGGGAGAGAGAGAGGGAGAGATAAACAGAGAGAGAGAGAGAGAGAGAGAGAGGCTACGATGGGAGGTCATACATGTAGAAGAACCGGGAAAGGATGCAGTATGTTGTTAGGTGCCATCGAGAGTCAGGTCCGATTCATAAGGACCCTACGTACAACAGAATGAAACACTCTCAGACACTGTGCCATGCCCGGCACTATTGTCATTGCTTCTCTGCTATTTATAGAGTTTCCAATGGTGGATTGTTTTGGGAGTGGATTGCCAGGTTTTTCTTCTGAACCTGCAGCACCTGGTATTCTCAGGCAGTCTCCTATACAAGGACTAACCAGGTCGACCCTGCTTAGCTTCCAAGATGGGGATAATATGAGAGATCCTAAAAAAATGGTTAAAATAGGGTCTCCATATGATCCAACAGTTCCATTCTCATTATATATTGTTATATATTGGTATCTCAAAGAGATAACTACACAACTGGCAGTATTTACAATGGCCAAGATATAGAAACATCCAAAGTGTCCATCAGCAATTGAATGAAGAAATTGTTATACATGCACTTATAAATGCATATAAAATATAATATTAGTTCAGCCACAAAAAGAAGAAAATATGCCATTTGAACAAGATGGGTGTATCCAGAGGATGTTATGCTAAGTGAAAAACGCCTAACATAGAAAGATAAATAATGTACAATCTCACTTCTTTGTAAAATCTAAAATGAACTGAATTCATAGTAGAAGAATAGTTGTCTGGGGGTGCCAGGTCAGGGAAATGACATCTTGGTGGAAGGTATAAACTTTCAGTTGTAAGATGAATGAATTTTTGAAATCTAATGCACAGTGTGGTGACTATTGTTAATAATTTCTTCATATTTTAAATTTGCTAAGTGTGTGGATCTTAAGTGTTCTTGCTATGCATGCACACACACACAGAGAACTATGTGACGTGATGGATGTGTTAATTAACTTGATTATGGCAATAATTTCACTATGTATATAAAGTAACCACATTGTATATATTAAATATATGTAATTTTATTTACTAATTATACCACAATAAAGCTGAGAGAAAAAAATTGCATGGAGATCACATCTTAGGAAGTAAAATGGTATGTAATTTGAGTCATGGCTCATAAAATTAAAAAAAATATTCTCAGGAACTTATGAGAAGTCTGATTTTTCTTTGGATATGATAATGGGTAGCCATGAGAACCAGTTTAAAAACTATTCAACTGATTAAAAGCAAATGGCATCAACAACCGTGTATGCAATGAATAACCAACCAATCTGTGTTCATTCAGTACTTATGAAATTCAGCCAAAAAGGCATTGACCAACTTTAATAAACATGCTTGACAGAGTCTGCCAACCAACAGCAGTCTCCCTAGGATGTCAACAGCACTAATCTCCTAAAAACTCATCAACCTTGAACTTCACACTGCCCCAAATCCCTACATAATGTCAACACTGCACTTCTCAGAGAGACTATACTAACAAACATAGCTGTTCCTTATAATACTAAGCAATACATTCATCTGATATTTTTAAAAATTTCAGATGCTGAGATGATCTCCTCATCTTTTAATCTGCAATAAGTTAAGCATCAAAGTAAGAATGTAATAGGAACTATCTCATCTAATTCTCAAATATTTTGCAGAACTCAGTGTCTAACTATCACATCAGGAAATTCAGAAACCTGCCCAAGAGCACATTACTGTAAGAGACAAAGCCCAAACTCACCACAAATATTTGAAAACGAAGCTTTCGCAAATTCCCTTTTCTTGTTCTATTAGTAAAATTCACTTCACAAAGACTTTTCATAAGGACTATGTTTACAATTGTCTCCAAAATAATTGATACAGACTACGGGATATTTAGAAATTCACAAATAGTGTAGAATCTAAAAAAATTGTCATGTTGACATGGATTGATTTCTTAACTTCATCCCATCCATAAATGTCATTTTATTTACACACAACACACAAACGCATACATATGTATACACATATACACGTACACACCCAAATGTAGGGATCAGGAAAATTATAGAATCATAGAATTCTTAAGCTGAAAGGAATTCTAGAAATCAACTAAGCTTCATACTTCATATTTCTGTAATAGTAAAATAATATTTCCCTTTTTCTTATTTTCTTGATTTCCTTTCCTATTGATTCCAAGACTCCGTTATTTATCCAACTATGTATGACAATCTCAAACAGGACACACACATAAACACATACTATTTTCCTTCCTTTCTAGCATAATGCATGTATCCCATTATTAGTGCTACTGACAAAGAAAATCAAAAGACTTAGCTAAAATAGCACACTGATTCCTATTTATAGCATTCTTAAGAATTCTAGTTCTATAATGGAGAAACAGTGGATTTGGTTACAAAGTTTATTTTTTATTACATTTTTTATTACATTTATATCACCTCATGAGCTCAATTTTCTTTTTTATTTAAGAAAAGTGTCTAATCTTGTTTATATATGAAGCAAATACTCAAGCACAAGAATTTGTACTTTGCAGTTGAGCCCAAATAAATTGATGATAGATACTTCACAGTATTTAGAGTCTACTTGTCTAATCAGAATAAATATTGTTATTTAAATCAGCATGAGATATGGAATTATAATAGATATGATATTGCTAAAGTCCAAATAAAATTCTCCTTCCTCAGACCTTTTTTTTTTTTCCAAGAGAGAAAAATCACCATTTATTAGCCCTTTCTTTTAAGTCACCAGTGCTTTTCATAATCAAGTTAGATTTGTTTTGACTTTTTGGAATTCAAGTTGGTAGCTTATTACATGCTATTTTGTATTGATATTTAAGTATGATATGTGATTTTTCCTCCTAAGTTGTTTTTAAAATTCACAAAGCAACTAACATAGGTAGCCACATGAAAGAGTTTAGTACATAACTAATAAAAATTAAAAATAAAGGAAAAAGGAAACAGTAACTTTATGTAATAATTGGATCAACAATAATCAATAAAAGTTAGTTAAACCTTCCTTATCCTAAAATGTTACATGTGTCTGCTGGATTAAACACGTTGCCTTTTGTAACTATAGAGAAGTGAGGCTGAACTGAAATGATATGAGATGGGCATCTATGAACAAGGAAGGCTATTTCAATTATGTGATGTCATTTAGTATCATACCAAATTTGGAAAGTCAGTAAGGTAAGTTTTAATTTTAGCTTAAAAATGAGATGGAGAGAAGGAATCCATTTATACTGCCACAGTTGTACACATTCAGACCTTCTGTGTTTTAATTCTCCTTTCCACTCGGCTGCCTCTGGGGCCATAAGGCCTAGGCAACCATTCTCCTCATCTAATTAAGGGTGAACCTCTATGGGAGTTTCAGAAGGAGGTACAACTGTCTCTTCATGATGACACGTTTCTCACACTCTGAAAACAAGTAATCCAGAGAAAAGTCACTACATCATGCCAAAAGTGGTAAAAGAATCAGAAAGCAGTGGTTTTGCTAGATAAGAAAAGGCTCTTAGAACTCCCAATCTTCCATAATGACCATGGGCACATGCTACCCTAGAATCAAAACTGAGAATGGCTGGCTTTTCTTATATGACTGACACATAGTCTAGACTAGTGGTTCCTAATCTTTTGGTTTCAAGGACGGATTTTGTGAAAGACAATTTTTCCATGGACTGGGGGTCTGGGGAGGTGCTTTCCAGTATATGAACTGATGAAAAGAGGCTCTAAATACAGATGAAGCTTCCCTCATTTGCCCACCACTCACCTCCTGCTATGCACTTGGTTCCTAACAGGCCATATTCCAGCAGGGGTTCAGGTTCCCTGGTTTTGGCCATAACCAGAGCTTCTTACATTGCTGGCCCTTTAGTCTTACTACATTTTCTTCTCATTAGTATATCCATGAGTAGGAAGAGACATAATAAATCATAATTAAAATACAAAATAACACATGATAAGGCATCAACTTAAATTCTAAGAAGTGGAAAATATCTAGTGCAATTATTTTCCCCAACATTGTCCACTTTTCCCAATGGTATCCCCATGTCCCATTTCCTCTGAAATTCTACTTAGGTGAAAGCCCAGGTCTCATCAACTTTGTAAATCTATCAACCAGAAACCACCCACAATACTCACTATTCAATTACACATTTGAATTTAATCATATAATATTTTGCCGTCTGATACTGCTTTGCCAAATGCTTTAAGAGTATATATTTTTTAAATCAGAAGACTTGAGTTAACCTTCAGTTTCTATGCAAATAAACTATGTTTAGCATTGGAAAGGCTACTTATGCTGTTTTATTAGGATGTCTGTTGTTGCTGTTATTGTCTTTCATTAATATTTTAATATAAAATTAGGTAATATTACTAAACTTAGCAATCAGAACTTAGAATAATATACTTGAAAGTACTTTGCAATACTTTGTCAAGGTGTACCTTGACTTTTATAATTATATTGACCACAGCGACCTCTTTTTTACACTTACGTACTTCCCAGTATACCTAAAACAATGTAACTAATGTATCATGTAATCAATGAATATTTCTTGAGCAAATATAAATTTAGTTCCAAATACTCTTTGAAAATGCTGTAGTATGCTTATACTTATGTATTCCCTAGTCTTATTGCAAATTTCATCTATAAACTAAAGATTGAACACTGAACAAGAATAGAATTAATAACTAACTACAAGTAGAGTCGACACACAGAGTAACATGAATCATTGATAGAGGATTTTCATTTTCCCAGTTTTCTTTCCTTTGATTGTGCCTTGGCTGCAATTTTTCTTATTAGGCCAATAAAGATATAATGAAATATTTGCAAAGTATCACTCTGATTACATTATGGTAATAAGCATATTATTTTACCAAATTAAATGGGCATCATAGCATCACCAAGATTTATAGGCAGATTTTTGCATTTTCAGCAGTTAACCTGTTTACTGATGAAATAATAGGAAGATAAAAAATCTCTGTCATATTTCTCAAAAGACAGACACCAACTTGACTAATGTACATTAATTAGATGACTGGTAATGTAAAACAACACAATGTATCTATATCTTTGAGAAGGAAGATACATTGTTTTAAAAATGTCTACCATTTGGATGGAATTACTACTTGGATGGAATTACTTGTTTAGGAGAAAGAATATGACGTGTCTGACAAAATATATCATATTCACTTAGCTGTCCTATTTTGGGGCTTAACATTTCATAAAAAGATGAACTGTTCTAATTAAAATGATTTTAGAGAGAGAAGACAACAGAAAGATGTGAAATATGTGAGCTTTTATACTTTTCTTCTCTTCTCTGCCTGCAGTTAGAGAGGGACAGATTTATTTGCCAGCTTCCTATAACTCTAACAAAGTAACAAAGTAAAGACAGTTTCACTTTGGCTCACATTCCTGAAGTTTCAGCTCCAAGACTGGGCAGCCCCCTGGAATTAGGCCTCTGAGGAAGACAAGATGTATTAGCCATCTGTTGTTGCTATAGCAGATAAACCAACCTAAAGAAGCTTTTGGAGGAAAAGGTATATCAGAAGTTCACAGAGGATCAGTCCATGATGGTGGCAAGGCATGGTGGTGGGGCAGGCATCTAGGTAGGTGGCTGGGCCTGTGAGAATTTCACAGCATCGTGAAGCAGAAGACAGAAAGAGAAACCTGCACTACATATCCAGGTTAAAACCCTCCAAAGACCCTCCCCAAGGGAAACACTTCCTCAAAGCTAGTTCTCACCTCACAGTTTCCACAGTTTCCATAGCCTTCACAGACAGCCTCAACAGCTGGGGACCAAAGGTTAAAGCACATAACTTATGGAGGACATTTTATATTCAAACTGTGACATAGCACATCATGGCAGAAAGAGGTACCAAAATAAGCAGTCATCTCTTGAACCAGGAGAGAGGTTGAAGGGGAGGTTGGGATTCTATAATCCTTTTTGAGGGTACACTTCCAAGGGTGTAAGGACCTTTTACAGGGCCCATCCTCTTAAAGGTCCACAGCACCTAAATATAGCCACCTTGGGGTTCATGGTTTTACATTTGTGCCTTTGGGAGATATTCATGAATCTATAGTTGTCTTTGCAAAATTTACTTACACTAAAATACCAAATTAATTGAAGAAGAAGTAATGTTTTAACTTGATATCCTACAGGGGCCAAACCTTAGGAATGCAGGGCTCACACCTAGTGGCACTTGGCAGGTTATATTAAATTCTCCATGATATAGAAATTGTCATTCCAGCTGGTACCACATTTATTTGTTTTATTTCCTATGAGCAGAACTTTATTAGATAAACATTTGTTAAAATTTGTATCTCCAAGTGTTTAACTGCTAAAAAATAAAAAGCTTATCACAACACCATGGCAGAATAACTGGTCCTGAGTTATCCTTCCACAGAATACAACAGAATAAATGTAGAAATTGTAGAAACCATTTGTTTGCTACCATAATATGAAGTATGGGATTGTTATTCTTGAGAAAAGGTAGAAACCGTAGTTGAGGCTCATGATTCTGTTTGCTTTCTGCTTAGAGGCAGAAATACTGTTTCATGATAAAACCCTCAGCCAAAGAGGGCCACAAAACAAGGAAACACCAGTAGCAAGAAGTACATCCAGCAAGAAAATCTGGGTTTCCAAATATCACTCTCTATCAAAAGTAAAGAGAACTCCTTTGAAAAATACTGATTCCAGTGCTGACACAGTGAAAGCAATGATCAGCCTGGTTCATCTTGTCGCTTTAGAATGTCAGGAAACCTTTGTCAGAAGTAATTGAAGGTTGAAGGTTGGTTGAAGGTCAAAGGTTGAAGGGGGCTCCCCCATGTCTAACCTGGGACAACTGAGCATCCACATATATAATGGTGTTAATGAATGAAATAAGAATGGAAAGAGGAAAATAAAACAAAACTAAAACTTTTTTGGATAGAAAAGAAATAACTGATTTAGAAAACCATCAATATATTCTCATACTAGTAAATGATTGATAAAATATATTCATATTTCTTAAATTACCCTCAGATAGCAATTAATATAAAAGTAAAATGTTAAATTTATAATACAGAATTCTGGTGAACATCTTAATCAGGTGATTAAAAGTTATCACCAAATGTGTTCTACCATACATCATGTGTCTTGGTGATAAACTAAGAAGATTCACAACCTTTTTCATGACAGAGCATGCAAGAGGGGAGGTTGGTATTATGATGGTTAACCATGGCTTTTAAACTGACTAAGAAGTGAAGAGAAGAATCTGTACAACTTACCTTCTTAAACGCACTTTACAGAGGAAGTCACTGAAATCCATTGGGTCAGTTGACCTATATAAGTCCACCAACTAGTGAGTACCAAATACCAGAAAAGTTCTAATCCACATATATTTTAATGATTTTTTGTATTGTTTCAAGCAAACAAAACATGAAATTTAGGAATAGGAATTAAATGAGCTTCTGTCTAGAAAAAGTACACAATTTTCAATTTTCCACTTCATGGTACCTTTATTATCTTTGTCATTTTATGACTGTGTTTTATAAAGGAATGTCTGCAACACTGGATTATTTCCTTATATGATAGTCTAGATCCAATTTGCTCACATCTGGAAAAACCATTATTTGTTAAAATTTGAGCACATTAAACATTTTCAGGTGAAGCACAAGTACTTTTTTGAGATTTTTATTGTTTCTAAACTGTCAGTAACACATGAAAGTTGTTGTTGTTGTAGAGTCAGTGTCTAACTCATAGCAACCCTATGTACAACAGGTGAAACACTATTGTCAGTGCTTCTCTGCTATTTGTAAGGTTTTTAATGGCTGATTGTTCTAGGGGAGTGGGTTGGCAGGTACCCAGGCAGTCTCTCATCCAAGTACAAACCAGGTCCAATCCTGCTTAATTCCGAGATCTAACAGGATCGGATGCCACAGTGGTACCACTGCAGGCAAATGATTACTTAGGCTGTGTCATTTCTGTCCATTATACTTGTCTTAATGTTTCTCTTCTGCAACTCAAGATACTAGTCTTGGAAAAGAGCTCTAACATCATTTCTATGGTTTGCATTAGAGATTTTGTCCTAAATGATGAGTCTTGAATCTTAAAATCTGACTATAAATGATGCAAGATCAAACATGGAGATTAACAATAAATTCAGAGATTAAAATCAGATTCTAGCTTCTACAATCAAAACCTACGTAACTGTTAAAATCTTCAGAAAATGGAAGCCAAAACAGACTTGGAACATGAGTGAATATTTGTTTTTAGATATCATTATAAGCCACTTGAAATCGTTTTTTGATTAAAGTTTGAGCATAAATAAACTAAAGATGTATGTTTTCAGTTTGAACGAAAAGAAGCTTCTGATATTGCTGGCTGCCAGTAGAACAAAAATCAACATCTGTAGAACAGGAGTTATGACTTTAGACTGATTTTGTTGCTAGACACATTTCTCAACCACCTGGTACACCATCTGTACCAAGAATCTGAAAAATTGGGGGAAAAAAAGATGTACAAATGTGTTAGTTTAGGAAGTAAAATAGTTCCTTCTCCTAGTTCCATATTTAGTGTACCAACTGAAAAAATGTGTTTACTTGGAGTTCAAGAATGAGCCGATTCTTTTCTTCTCTCTGTATCCATGTAGATTGCCATTTTACTTAAATGAGTCAACAATCAGAATTCTTGTCCTTATTGGTTCTTAGAAAAATATTTCCCCAAGAATGATTATCTTATCATTTCATTAGTTTTTTATTAACAACATTTCTAACCAATTTTATCAGTATATTATCTCTTACTCATAAAATAATCACTGTTCCACATTTGTCTTTCTTCTCAACTGGATTAAATGAATTGTAGGACCAAGCACCATATCATTATAGTTGTATACATCCATATGTACGTTTACTTACTCATTAGCCATGAATTGAGCATTTATCAAATAGAAAAGCATATATATATATATATATATATATATATATATATATATATATCAAATGTTGCCTACAAAAATATATATTTAAATGGAGAATGGATACTTGAAAATCTTCAATTAAAGACAGTGAGGGAGATAGTAAAGGGAGGAAAGGGCAGTTTGGGGAATACACTGATTAAATAGAAAACTGGCTTCATGTTTCTATTCTAGAACATCATATTACCAAATATACTATCTTAAAATCCTGTGTTTGTAGCTGCCTGAATATTTTTATGGCTTAATTACTGAAGTCAGGAAGGACAGCATATTTCAAGGACTACCTCTAAAAACAGACCTACAGTTGTACCACCCTGGTGTTTGATATCGTTTGATCTCAGAAGCTCAGCAGGGTTGGGTCTGGTTAGTACTTGGATGGGAGACTGTCTGGGTATACTGAGTGCTGTAGGCTTAGGAAAAGGACCCAGCAGCCCATTCCCAAACAATGACCCCTTAAAACCTTATGAATGGCAGAGAAGCACTGAAAACTGTGCCATGCATAGCACAATGTCGGGCAGTTTCCTGCTGTTTTACATAGGGTTGCTATAAGTCAGATCCAACTCAATGGCACCTAAAAATAACAACTCCTAAAAATATTGTGTTTAATTTAAACATTTTTTTTTCTGGGCACATGATGAAATTCGATAGTGTTCATAACAAGCTGAGGCTCTGCTAAATATTCAATAAATAATTATTTGGCTACTGAGACTGTGGTGGACACTGTCACTGTCAGCTTCCTTCCCAGATCCCTTCTTCTGTGCTGATGCACCTACCTCCAGCTGCTGTTGATGGTTGATTGGTAATGCTCTCAGTTGTATTCATCTCTGGAGAATTGCCCTCTGCCAATGGGAGCTGCTTTTTCTAGGAGCTTACTCCATTACCCACACAACTGGTGGTATCAACAGTGACTGACAACCATGAGATTTTAAAAGGCCAGTTTCCTGGGTTTGTGTTTTTCCTTTATGTTGTACAATTTATGCTCCAGACTTCCCATGGGGATCATGCTGAAACTAGACTCCAGCTGAGACACATAACAAATACTGAGTTAGCTCCTTTCTTTCTCCTGTCTTGCTTCTCTCATGGTCTGTCTCCTGACAGAACTAACTTAAAAAGCTCACTTGAAGAAACAACTTTGTCTCAGGTTTTTGCTGCTAGAGATTCTAGCCTCAGGTAGAGCTGAAAATAAGTTAAAATACTTGTAGGTAGTATTTCTGAACAGAGAGAGTATTCTTACAAAGAATGCACAGTAAACGTATGGGTATTTTAAATTGCCATTTTCCATTTAATATCCATGTGTATAATCTAATTCATCAATATTTTCATAATAAAATATTTTCATAATAAACAGAGTTCATTAAGCAGTTTTCTTTATGTAGCATGTCCCTTTGGAAAACATGTATTGAGAATTTGACAGACTTTATGAAAGACATAGGAATGATTTAAAAAACCTGTCTTAGTATGTTTAAAGATCACCAAGGTCAGGAGAATGTGGAGGCATTTCTTTAAAAATAAACATTACTACACATTGTACTGATGTTCAGCAGAAGTTAACAATGTTTCAAAGATCAGTTTGAATCAGAGATGGGCATGACTACAACCTACTCCAAAGGTTTAGCCTTTGATCTGCCAAAATCTGATCAACAATAGCCTCTCAAATTAACTGTAAGTGCCTGATTTAATGGTACACCACTTTGAATATTTTCTTTCCTTGACTGGCCAGACCAGCTTTCAAAGAATAGAGGTGTTAGGGATTTAAAAATAAAAAAATACCTCTAACACCCATATTTTGTGTATATACTAATGTGCAGGGAATATAGTATGCCCTGAATCATGGGGAAAAGTCATAGAAACCATGTGGTGTCTGAAATTTTTCTGGATCTTGTCCTATGTGTAATTTTTATAATACAATTCCAAGAATAAACACAGCACTTACAGTGAGTTCTATGAGTTATTCTATAGAATTGCCAAACATAAAGCATTCATGGGAATTCACAAATATATGGCCCATTGTACAGAAATATACGTGTCCCCCTAAGGCTGTGGAAGGCATCTTAAATGAAGGTATAATTGCAGGATTGACCTCTTAATGTTCTGGAGTCTGAAGCTAACTTCAGGTAGTGTCAGAATAGAATGGAATTGTAGGCCACTCAGTTAATATTAGCAAATCAATGTCAGAACTTCAAAGATAATTTGGTATGAAAATAAGTAATAGATGTACTGCATAGCCTTCTTATTCAGTGGTGTTTGGAGCTGGGCCTCACTTCATGGTATTGGGACTCTGTTACCTCCATTTATTGCCTGAGATTCTGGAAGCCACCATGGAGTGCTCAAATCCAGAGAGTCCCTTATGATATTCTTCTCACAGACACATTGCAGACTCCTACTTTTCATTCCATGGGTAAGAACATTATTGTCTTCTTTGTACCACAGAACCTCTTTGGCACTAAAAACATATGATTATATGTACATACATTTACTCCAGAGGTATTAATGTCCCACAGATGGCAGAAAATAAAGGGTCTAAGAACATATAGGGCTGGGATTTAGCTCAGTGGGTAGAGCACTGCACTGCAGTCTCTGAGGCCCCGAGTTCAATTCCCAGCACCGCAAAAATGGGAGAAAGTCCTGGCAATCCACTCCCAAGGCAATCCCGAAGCACTCAGCCATTGAAAACCCTATGAGGGTCGCTATGAGTCGGATACTGACTCAACGGCACCTAACAACAACAACAAGAACATATATGTGACCCAGAAAGAGTTTAGGACATTACTCCCTAAAACATGGCACTTGGTACGGTGATTATTTCAAACTGTGGGCACTTGAGGAACAACAAATGCAGGGATGAGCTTCTTCTGAACTTCTTTTATCTGACTATAAGCAGAACCTCTAAAAGAAATCCAGTTGTCCTAAGTCTCTCCCCAGGATCTCATCAACCAGGGAAAATTAACTTGAATTACTGGAGAGAGAATAGAGGTTGGCATCAGACCCAGACAATGTCACAGGCTATCGCCTATTCTTGCCAGGACCAATTCATCTTTCTTAAAAATTATTTACTCCCCCCTAAATTGCATACATCTGTCTTCTCTATGAAGGGGGTACATAAGATTGTAGATTTCACTGTGATTTTAGGTATATTAAATTTTCTATCATGAGATGCCCTTGTACCTATAATGAATTTAATATCAATTTCTCTTGCTAATCTGCTTACTTTCAACTGATCTCATAGATTCAATTATGGAACTCTCCAAGGGTATAGGGAAAAATTTCCTTCCCCTATGTACTATTTTATTCTAATCTTTCCATTGTTTGCATCTTATTTCAGATTCCTGTGGTCATAATGGTACACCATATCATGATCACTTTGTGACTTGTTCAGATTCTGGCCAGGAAAAACAACCCACACTTCGGTGTGTGCAATCATATCTCACCTTTTCCTTTCCCATTCAATTAGGAAAGATTTCTCCTTGTAGGCAGTTAGAGGTTATTTCTTTTGTGAAAAATATGATTACTGTACACGTGTTAGAAGTAATTGATTACCGTATGGTCTTTGTATAACTATAGATTGATAAGCAATTATAATATTATTTGAATGTCCCTATCACCAAAGTTGGGCTGGGATTTAGCTCAATTGGTAGAGCTCTGAGCTGCAGTCTCTGAGGTCCCGAGTTCAATTCCCAGCACCACAAAAATGGGAGAAGGGCCTGGCAATCCATTCCTAAGGCAATTCCAAAACAGTCAGCCATTGAAAACCCTTTGAGGGTCGCTATGAGTCGGATACCAACTCAATGGCACCTAACAACAACAACAACATCACCAAAGTTGCCTGTAACACTGTATAAAAGGAAATACCTGAAAATCTGTTTTTCTGTGTGTTGAGTGTGGAGCAGATAGAGAGACATAGAAGGAAATGAAACTGTAAAGATAGGATAAGGTTAGAAACACAAATGAAAGTCAATAATCAATACAGTGTTTGAGACTTTATATTGTAGAAAACCAGGAATAACCACATTCTTTTAAAAGGGAGCAGATATTATCTGAATTGTGACCTAAGAAGATAAAGTGGGCCACATTGTGAAGGAAAGATTGCAGAAGAGAGGGAGCAGAGCAGTCAGGAGCCCATTACCATGATTACTAAGTTGAAGGACTGCTATAGTTTGTATGCCTTTTTTGTATACTGAATATCCCTAAAAACTTGTTCCCCACTATGTTGTGATTGGGAGGTAATGGAAACTTTAAGAGATGAGCCTAGTAAGCAGTCCTTAGGTCATTGCGGATGTGCCCTGAAAGGGGATTGTGGGACCTTGGCCTCTTCCTCTTTCTTGTGTGCTTCCTGGCAAATGATGTGAATGGTTTACTCCATGCTCCTGTCATTATGTGCTGCCTCAGTAGAGTCCCAAGGCTTTGGGGCCACTTTATCTTCAATTGGAACTTCCAAAATTGTGAGGCAAAATAATCCCTTTCTCTTCATAAGTTAATTGTTTCTGATATTTCATTACAGTGATGGAAAGCTCAACACAGGGATGATGAGAACCTGAACAAAAGCTATAGCTGCAACACTGAATACAGATAACACCACTACTGTCTGGACTCAGATGAGGAAGAGTCTAAATTGATGCTGAGTTATATATGGAGAGGGTTAGGGATTATGTTTATGAATACTGAAGAGGTTTGCATTTAGGGCTAACCTAATGTGTGGTGGTAGCTTTCTGGAGCTTTGGCGCTTTTGGACATAGCAGAAATATTGTAAAAGGGTCAGTTTTGACATGGGTAGATAAAAACCACAACAAAGAAGCAACTGCTACATTTTCTTCTTCCAAATACTCGTATTTGCTCTCTCATCACTGTATAGCTAAAGTAATGTATTAATAACATCCTGTATTCTGAGGAAGCATTTGAATTTTCAATGTCTTTCTATGAGCACCATTATGTTTTAATGAATGTCATTAGCCTTCTTTCGGGTATGATTTGGGTATATCATATGGAGTCAATGACTATTCAGTGGGGGTTCTACTACATCTAGAATGCACATAAATATATCAATTGTTCTTAATTGAAACAACACCATTCATTATATAGCCTTGGAGACTGGTCACATTATCATCTTAATGATAACTGGAGACATTTTATAAACAATAATGCCAGCAGTGCAGACAAGAAGTATATAATACTTTTTTTTTCTTTTTGCAGAGTTATATGCCTTGCTAAGGGACTATTTTGACATTGAAATGCAATGTCACTTATTTTATTGTTTGCTCTTTAAGTAAACTCCTCTCGATTATGTCCATTTGCAACTGGAACCACAGTTTATCATTCTGCTAGTATATGATCATTTTAAGCTGAGTGTCCTATATAAGTGATACATAAAGTACCTGGAGGGTGGATTAGCATGAAGCCTTGGTGAATAACCTGGAGATTAACTAAGTCTAATGAACTATGTTATCCTATTGTGTTATCTACTCTGTGAATTTTAAAGTGCCTGATCAATTTATTTTCTGCTCCCTTATTTCATTGGAATTCTTTTAAAATATTTTATACACTAGCTTGATTAAAAATTAATGGCAAATAGAAATACACATTTATATGCTCACTTTTCATTTCATCTCAAAAACTAATATAATCACATTATAATTATGACAGATAATTCTACTTAGAGACTTTACATGCTATTAAGAGCAGTATATTTCCATAAGCTAGAAACAATGAAAGTTAATATCCCTTGGGTTTTTTTTCAACTTTCATCCTTGACTGGAATAGGTTTCTTTGGAAAGAACTAAAATGACTGCTTACTATTGTGTTGAATTGATTCTTACTATGCTATTTATATTATGGGAATTAACAATGCTTGCTTTGTAGGGTCAAACTTTGATAAAATGATTTGGAACAGTAATTTACAAATATGGCTATGCATCAAAATAATCTGGGTTACTTGTGTAATTTTAAGATATACCAAGTAGAATCTCCTATTGTCTAGGAGATTCTTACATAATAATTCCAATGTTAATCCACAAGTAGATAAATGTTTAGGAGCTACTGATATGATCAACTCTATCATTTCTCATGGGTATTCCATAGGCAAAGTGCTCAGTTATTCGTACAAGAAGCCACACTACTAGAAAAAGTCAGCATATTTTCCTGTTATAAAGCAAGGAATTTGAAGTCAGGTGGCCTGGGATTTAATTTGTACACTCTCTTTGTCTAGCTGTGCCAAGTTAACATCTCTGAGTTTCATGTTCCTTGTGTGCAAAATGTTTAATTAATTACTATGACCAATTCAAACTTGTTGTTGTTGTTAGGTGTCATTGAGTTGGTATCCGACTCATAGTGACCCTCGTAGGGTTTTCAATGGCTGACTGTTTTGGGATTGCCTTGGGAGTGGATTACTAGGTCCTTCTCCCATTTTGCGGTGCTGGGAATTGAACTCGGGACCTCAGAGACTTCATTGCAGCACTCTACCAGCTGAGCTAAATCCCAGCCCAATTCAAACTTAGAGTTATATAAATGTTTGTTAAGAATGAAGTATTTTGCAGGATCATTTGTAATTACACTGAAAGACATAATTTTTTATGTCATGCTTTGACTACTCTAAGGAATAAGTGTTATACTAAAGTGTACATTTCTTATAGAAAAATATTGTACACCAGTAAACAGATTGTTGACCTGAAATGAAGCTGTTTTCACTTATCTTCCATTGATACAACAATTATACTTCAATAAAAGACACCCTAGCTATATGCTGTCACAAATAATTGTAATCCCAACCACTTGGGAGACTGAAGCAAGAGGATCATGATTTTGAGGACAGAGTTAGCCTGTACAACTTACTGAGACCATGTCTTAAAATAAAAAATAAAAAAAAGTTCAGAGTTCAGCTCTGTAGTAGAGCATTTGCTTAGCATATACAAAGCCTTGGGTTCATCACCTCCAGTACTACGAAGAACAGAGAACGAAAGGGAGAGAGGTGGGGGGTAAGACTGAGAGACTTGGTACTAAGTGCAGAAAATTCAAGAATATGATGTTCTCTCTCTCTTTCTCTCTCTCTCTCTCTCTCTCTTTTCAGTTTTAGGAGTTGAACCCATGGCCTTATGTTTGCATGCTTTGCAAGTGCTGTACCACTGAGCTGCAACCCCAGATCATCTTTTTACTTTTTATTTTGAGACAGGGTCTCAATAAGTTATGCAGGCTGCCTTTGGCCTCAAACTTGCGATCCTCCTGCCTTAGCCTTGGAAGTCACTGGGATTACAGGCGTGAGACACTGTACCTGGTGAATATGATGTACTTTGGCATTCAAGAAACTATCATTTATTTAGGAAGGGACTCTGTAAAAATTTCAGTGAGATATGCTAATTCTAATTACAAAAAGAAATTAAGTATAAAGGAAAGGAGTGGGTGTACAATGCTGGTGAACCAAGGTGCAAACATTTGAGTAGTGAAAGAATTGTGTGAATTTGCTAGATAATCAATATACAGTATGTATTAGTGCTGTTTGTTGAAGAGTATTACTTCTTCCTCCTTTGAGCTGAGCTTTCTCCTTTCTTCCACTTACTAGAGCAAGCAGCATCTAAGTTGTTTCTTTTCTGTCTGGTATTGTGACGTCCGATCCCATCAGATATCTATCAGAAGCAAAGCAGGGTCGGGCCTGGTTAGTACTTGCATGGGAGACCACCTGGGAATACCAGGTGCTGTAGGCTTGGGAGAAGGACCTGGCAACCCAGTCCCAAAAATCAACCCGCCATTGAAAACCCTATGAACAGCAGAGATGCACTGACAATAGTGTTTCCCCTGTTTTATGTAGGGTCACTATGAGTCAGATACTAAGTGGACAGCACCTAACAACAACAACAATTGTGACTGACACTACTAGATGCCTGCTGCATTCAGATGTGATAAGAAGAGACCTACGCTCAACACAACCAATGTGTATTAGAAACAAGGAGTGAGAGGTGGAGGGAGGATGACTGTGAGTTTGAGGCCAGAGGCAGCTTGTATAATTTACCAAGACCCTACCTCAAAATAAAATAAAAATGACCTGGGAGTGCAACCTAGTGGTAGATCACTTACAAAGAAAGTGTGAAGTCCTGAGTTCAACTCCCAAATACCACAAGAAAAAAGAAAAAAGAAACAAACAATCAGACTTCATTGGTTTAATTCCTGACATTTTAGTATTATGTTGTTGTTAGGTGCCGTCGAGTCGGTATCCGACTCATAGCGACCCTCATAGGGTTTTCAATGGCTGACTGTTTCGGGATTGCCTTGGGAGTGGATTGCCAGGCCCTTCTCCCATTTTTGCGGTGCTAGGAATTGAACTCAGGACCTCAGAGACTGCAGCACAGCGCTCTACCCACTGAGCCAAATCCCAGCCCCTTTTAGGATTATATTAGTATTTAAATGGAATAATTCCATTCAGGAAGATAGAGATGTAGGGGATGTGGTCTGAATGTGTGATTCAGGGTGTTTGGGGTAACTATTAATAGTTCATTGGAATTTTAAGTGAATTTTGAAAGCTGAAGTTCATAAAAGAGGCAGGGCCAGCCGATGGTGACTTATTTACAGAATTTGGGAACTGAGATTTCAATAAAGGATTATAAATTGTGGAACAAAACAGTAAGATCCACTATCTACTAAAATATATCAGCATTTTGGAAATGTGGAAGTTACATTCAAAGAGACTAATTTTGAAGTCAGAAACAGGAATTAGCAGATTTACTCATTGTGTTTGTTTTTCCTGCTTATGTCTCCTATACTGAAGACAAGTCTCCCTAATAATGATTAATGCCAGTCCTTAAAGCATTCCCATTGGAACCATCTATGTAAAATACCAAGCGAACATAAACCATGCTGTATAGTAACTGGGGATAGATATCAGCTCTTTTCTTCTGGAACCTTAATATACGCTATATGGAGTGTATCTTCATATATTTGTGAAAGGCTCTTTATCTCCCTCTACCAAGCTTAGCAATTCTGAAACAATCAACCATTTAAAACCCTAAGAGGATTGCTATGAGTCGGACTTGACTACACACCACCTAACAACAACTATAACAACCTAGCTCAGTAAACTGCTTGTGCTTGCTTTCAACAAAAAAGAATAGGTAGTTGAAAAACAAGTATCATGTTAGAACACGTGAATCTATTTACTCCTCTGGCTTACTTTTATAATCCTTAGATCATGACAAAGACTCACTCCTTCGCCAAACTTTAGTTGGCTCCTCTGAGGTCCCTTCCCAGTTAAAACACTACCTTGCAAAAAAGCCCAGTTTTTGCAAAAATCTTGCTAAGTCAGTTTAGCAGGAATTTCCTGCCCTTTATACATGATCTCCCTGTCCTGCCTTGTCTTCTTTAAGAACCCTGTTAGGTAAGTTTAGCAAGAATTCCCCTACCCTTGATGTCTCCTCTTAGTAATGTTTCTTCCTCTGACTGCCCCCCACATACATACTTGGACTGTTGGCTATAAATCCTCAACTCTCTTTGTTTCAGGCATAATTAATTTGTCTCCTTTATTACAGTTGTTGTTGTTGTTAGGTGCCTTTGAGTTGGCGTCCAACTCCTAGTGACCTATTGTGTTGAACTGATTCTTACTATGCTATTTATATTATGGGAATTAACAATGCTTGCTTGGTAGGGTCAAACTTTGATAAAATGATTTGGAACAGTAATTTACAAATATGGCTATGCATCAAAATAATCTGGATACAATAGGTGAAACACTATTGTCAGTGCTTCTCTGCTATTCATAGGGTATTCAATGGCGGATTGTTTTTGGGGAGTGGGTTGCCAGGTCCTTCTCCAAAGCCTACAGTATCTAGTGTTCTCCCATCCCAGTACTAACTAGGCCCGACTCTGCTTAGCTTCCAAGATCTGCCAAGATCAGATGCCACAGGGCATGGCTGCAGGCCTATTACAGCAGTTTTGGCATCTATTGCAAATGTCCTATATAAAGTCTTCCTTACAATTTTAATGTTAGAATAATTTTCTCTTCATTAATCACAAGGCATCAGCATTTAAGTTCTGCATATAATTGAATCAGTAACTACAGATTTGTGAAGGAAGACACAAGCACCAGTTGAGAGGGCAGAGGTGCCAAAGCAGAGGTCATAGGTCAACCAAGTTTCAGTTACAGCAAAGAAATCAAAGGATGTTTCTAGGAGAGAAAGATGAAGCAGGTATTTTGCTAGAGAATGAATTCTAAAAGGTACAGTGAATGAATTTCCAGTGTGCAAAGAGCATGCCCATGGTGTTTTTGTGTTTTGGAGATATTTAGAGCCATCATATAATGACTGTGGGGATCTGGGAATCACACAGGAATCCTGAATTTCTTTCAGGATCTGAGGAAAATGTAGATGGAAGGCATAGAATAACAAGTGCTTCTCAAATTGGAATATAGGTATATACCAATGAACACATTATAAGTTGAAAATATCATTAAGTCAAAGTAAACTTAATACACCTAACCTACTAAGCCTCAGTTTAAATCACTAAGGGAAGTTGGTAGTCAAAAATGCCTCTGGATATGTCCAGCTTGCTGCACAAAGATGGTGGGCAGGAAGATACTCTGGTATATTCATCATATGTCACACATGTTCACCAGAAGACTATCCACCATGCAGTCACAAATGTCCAGTATCACACAGTGGCATGACACCAAGGTACTAATCAAAATTAAGGAATGCCCTTGAAAACTTTTCCCTTACAGAGATTTTTTTTTCTTTTTTGTAGCTAGAAAGGAAAAGACATTCTGAAGGTGAGTTAAAACAGGAACAAGCCCCCTCCTATCGTCTATGTCTTATACTGCTAACAAAGTCACTTTTGTTCTACCCATTATGTATGCCCCTCCTTTTGACCCAAATTGTGGGGCTCTACTTGGCCTTTCTATGACATAGGAGAATCCTTCTGTCAACAAGTCCCCCAATAAATTGTGATAGGCACAATCCTAAATCTGTCTGCATCTCTTTCTTGGCTGTCATGGTGTCTTGGAGTTGATTATCATACTTTAGGACTAGATTGTTCTGGATCAATCAAGGAATGTTTAAAAGCAACAGATACCAAGAATCCACACTAGAAAAACTATGTCAAAACTTTTAGAAGGAGGCCTAGACAATGATAGTTTTTCAAAGTTTTCCCTAATAATTTACTGTGAGGAAAACATTGAGACCCTTGGCTTTTTGGCTTACTAATAACTGCCAAGATATAGTTGTCAAAGTAGCTAGCCTTTTTATTTTATTTTTATTTTTATTTATGTATGTATGTGGGTAGGGATATATTGATGTATGAGTGTATTTATGTATATATTTATTGAGAAAGTGTCCCCCTGGTGCCCAGGCTGGGCGGGAACTTGATATGAAAGCCCAGGGTGGCCTCAAGCTTGCAATCCTCCTGCCTCAGCCGCCAATGTGCTAGGATTATAGGCATGTGCCATCATGCCCAATTTGTACCTAGCTATTTTTAGCTTCAGTTTTATCTACACAAAAATAGAAATAATTCTGTGTTGTATGTGTTTATTTTTGTTGTTGTTGTTGTTATTAGGTGCCATCAAGTTGTGTCCAATCACAGCGACCCTCGTAGGGTATTCAATGGCTGCATGTTTCGGGATTGCCTTGGAAATGGATTGCCACATTCTTCTCCCATTTTTGCCATGCTGGGAGTCAAATCTGGGGCCTCAGAGACTGCAGAGTGGTGGTCTACAAACTGAGCTAAATCCCAGCAAGTTGTGTGTGTTAGGTGCCATCAAATCATGTCCAAATCATAGCTACCCTCATACGGTTTTCGATGGCTGATTGTTCTGGGATTGTTTTGGGAGTGGGCTGCCACATCTTTCTCCCATTTTTGTGGTGCTGGGGATGAAACCCAGTTCCTCAAAGATCGCAGAGCAGCACTCTACCAAATGAGCTAAATCCTAGCCATATAATTATAGTTACTTAATGGATTATTAGAAAATTAATTATTAATCCTTCAAAATTTAGCTGTAACATTTTAAATTGAATATACAATGGATCTATCACAGTGTCCTACTTTCCCATAATCAACTTCTTTGCCTCAGCAGAAGTTGTAACAAAAAAAATTACTATATAGACAGCATGTGGTTTCAAAATTATGACATGACAGATTTGTTATTGTGTTGCCTGTTTAAATATCAAAAATGTGATTAAAAGCCAAATATTGGGTTGAAATAGATATAAGTAACTTTGCTTAGGAAGGTTATCTCTAGGTTTTGTTTTATTTTGAAACTATTTATTTTTATTGAATTTAAAATTTACAGGAAAATTGCAAAAGTAGTACCAGGCATTCTTATGTATTTTTTTCACAAAATTCAATCATTTAATTTAGAACTTATCATAGAACTATATTTTTTTCTGAAAATTTTGAAGGTAAATAGAAGTAACTCATACTGTATGGTCTGTTATTTTGTGCATCTTTGTTTTGTTTTTTCTTAGAAACTTGATTAGTGGCTACAGCTTTATGGCTTAAATTTCAATGTTTCTGGCCCAACTGCCCAGATCTAAATCCTTTTTTTGCTACTTGATAGTCATAGAATAGTCAACAAGTCTTTTATTATAAGTTTTTCTGGAATGGTAGACAAGAGTACCTGTGCCATCGGGTTAAAGGAGATAATGCTTATATACACTTAGCAGAATGCCAGACACAAGATGAACACTAATTAACAGATGTTTAGTACAATTATTAATTTTAGGTCAGAAGTCTCCATATATACTTTTTAAAAGATATCTCATTGCAATTAGGATGGTGCTGAAGTCATAGGGAGGTAATAGATAATTCTTGATAGGTCAAACTGATCAGTAAACAACTGCTTACTAGAAACCAATATAAACTGGGAAATAAAGGTTTATCTATAAGTGATATCACCAAATACAGATATTCAAAAATTTCACTATTTTCACTAATGTATATGAGAGATTAATTGCATTTACCAATCATTCATTCTAATATTATCTCCATTCTAATACAATAACATGATTTTTGGGGGGGAAAAAGTAACTTTCACCCCCACATGTGACCAAATGTAAACCTTATGACCTTTATTTTCAACATTATATGTACGTATGTTTGTTATTGCTAGGTGCTGCCAAGTTTAGTCTGACTCTTAGTCACCCTATGTACATTAACCGAAACACTACCCAACACTATGCCATGCCCGGCACTATTGTCAGTGCTTTTCTGCTATTCATTGGGTTTTAAATGGCTGATTATTTATTGGGAGCAGGCTGCCAGGTCCTTTACCCAAGCCTACAGCACCCAGTATTCTCAGGTGGTCTCCCATCCAAGTATTAACCAGGCTTGACTCTGTTTAGCTTCTGAGATCTGATGGGATTGGACTCCACAGTGGTATGGCCACAGATATACTTATGTTTAAGGCACAGGAATCTTGAAATTACTAATACATGGCAGGTAGTAGACCATCCCTTAAATTTACAAAAGTTTTGGACTTTGGTCAATGAAAGATCAAGTTCAAATCCTGAGAAACCAAATGTCAATGTCTATAAAATATCATCAATAACAGACTGTATAAGTCATCATGAGGCTTAGTGAGATACTTTCTGGGAAATCCATTTAGTGATAATGAAATGCTCTGTCTTAGTCTTGGTTAATACTTAGTCTGTCATTATGTCCAAAAAAGTAGCCCTCAGACTGTTGATATTCTTTCGTATGTGCAGATGATGGAATTAAGAGAATAGTCAAGTCCATGTATACCCTGTAGATACTGTATGACAGTATCCTTGCTACTTTGAGTTAGTTTTAGATGACACTTCCTCTACCCTATAGGTTTTAGGAAGCCCAGAGTGAATTCAAGTGAAAGAAAAACTCATGCAGCAGACAGTCAGCAGGGGAGCCCTGGGCTTCCCAGATTGTACCGGCTGATAAATTGCAAGTTCAAAATTTGTAGGGCAGATCAGCAATCTAGCAGCTCAGAGAGGAGTTGATGTGCAATCTTGAGGCAGAATTCCTTCTATAGGAAACCTCAGTTTTTACTTTCAAGTCTTTTCACTTACTGGATGAGGTTCATTCACATCCCTAAGGGTAACTCCCCTTACTTGAAGATCACTGACTGTGAATGTTAATCATATCTACAAAATGACTTCATAGCAAGAGAGAGAAAATGCTTGATTAAATTGTTGGGTATACTGTTGTTGTTGTTAGGTGTCATTGACTCTGATACGACACATACTGACCCTACGTACAAGAGAATGAAACACTCCCCTACTCCCCACAATTGTGCCATGCAGAGCACTATGTCAGTGCCTCTCTGCTACTAAGGTTTTCAATGGCTGACTGTTTCGGGAGTGGGCTGCCAGGTCCTTCTCATATTTTTGTGTTGCTAAAGATTGAACTCAGGGCCTAAGAGAGCACAGAATGGCACATAACCAACTGAGTTAAACTCCATCTGCTATGGGTTACCATGAGTGTGGCGGCAGCAGCAGCAAAAGGCATAGTCTTGTTGCTTGTAGTGCACTGCCACCCAGCGAACTGACGATTTTGCACCTAGCTTTTTAAAAACATGATTATCTTAGCCTGTATTTTTATGTTTTGCCTTTCCACATCTGCCTTCTGTGCCTTCACTTCCCTCCTGTCTCCTAATATTGATGCTGTTCTCATGGTAACTACTGGATATGCAGAGCCTTGGTCCCAACCCCACTCTCCCTAGGCAAAGCACAAACCTCTGAACTAAAACATTTCTCCATTCTTATTTTCATGCAAGTTTAAAAAGGAGAAGGAGTAATATTCTCTTCCTTACCTATCACTAAGTTCATGGCTGAGAACCCTCTAAAAAGATTAACAAGAGAAAAGCATATAAGTTTACTTAATAGAAATTTTACCCGATAAAGGAGCCAGGGGAAACTGTAATTTTATGCACAACTGTGTTGTTGTTGTTAGGTGCCTTCGAGTCAGTATCCCACTCATAGCAACCCTCATAGGGTTTTTAATGGCTGACTGTTTCAGGATGGCCTTGGGAGTGGATTGCCAGGTCCTTCTCCCATTTTTGTGGTGCTGGGAATTGAACTCAGGACCTCAGAGACTGCAATGCAGCGCTCTACCAACTAAGCTAAATCCCAGCCCATGCACAACTGTAGCAAAATATAATGGGAGACATAATTTGATCTAATGGTAATATACTGTGGGGAATTTAGCAGAGCCTCTTCTTAGTCTTCCTGTGTGACATTTCTTCCCCTTCAGGTGTAGGACATGGCAACTGTAACATGAGGCTCTTCAGGAGAGAAAGGAGGGAGATGGTCAGAGAATGACCTATCTAGATTTTATGCCCTGCTTCACAATAAGGAAAGGAAGGGGAATTACAGTTTCTATGGCTTGTTTCAGGAGAAAGGGAGTGGGAGAAATTCAAGTATCTTTTCTCCATTTCTTTCAGCTTACAGTATGTGGTATGCCAATGGGCCATACTCCAAGGCAGTATTGCCCACATGCCACCAGAAGCTTTGTATTTTCCATGCACTCTATTCTTTTGTGATTTTGGCTAATGAGTTAATATATTGATGATTCTTTTTTCCTGTTAAAATTCAATGTTGATAATGGAAACAGTATTGACGGGAGCGGGGGCGGATATCCTGACATCAAATGCTGACTCAGCCGAGTAACAACCAGGTGACCTTGAATGATTTGTGTAATCTCACTGACTCACCTTAGTTTTCTCATCTGGGTAGGGAAAGGACATTTTATAAAGTTAAAGCCCTTTTATTCTCAATCACAGAATAGACCAATTATTTTTTCTTAATTTTTAAACATGTTCTCTTTATTATGTTTCCTTTAAATAACTTTAAAAACTTTAGATCAGTTTTAGTTTGTTTAATATGTTTAATTTGGATATTTCCTTTCCTTTATCCTTACTACTAGATGTTAGAATAAATTTTCTTATAAATTCCTATGGAATACTGTTTAAAGCAAAAACCTTAAAAAGAATTGTTAATCACACTTGATTTATTGAGGAATTAAAAAAATTCCGCATGATATTAAGTGACAGAGACATTGTTGAGAAAGA
>VMDO01014071.1:0-55885 GCA_007922755.1 Pedetes capensis | reverse complement strand
TTTTTTTTTTTTTTTTTTTAAAGAACTATCTGGGTTGGGAACAGTGGCACATGCCTGTAATCCCAGGAAGTGGAGGGAAGAGGATCACAAGTTTGAGGCAAGAGGCAGCCTGTGTAACTTGGCAAGATCTTGTCTCAGATAAAGAATAAAAGAAAAAGTAGAGGGCTGGGGTTGCAGTTTAGTGGTGGAGCACTTGCAAAGTATGGATGAGGCCCTGGGTTCAGCCCTCCCCAATACCACAAAAAAAGTATCTCAACCACACAGAAAGAAAGAAAGAAAGAAAGAAAGAAAGAAAGAAAGAAACATCTGTGTATCCATTACCTAGCATAAGAAACATACAAACCAGGCTTTGTGATGCATGCCTATAATCCCAGCTACCCAGAAGGCTGAGGCAGGAGGATTGTAAATTTAAGGCCAGAGGCAGCCTGCACAACTTAGAAAGACACCTATCTCACAGTTAAAAAAAGAATTAAGAAGAGGGTCTGAGAGTGTATCTCAGTGGTAGAGCAGCACTTGCTTAGCATTTATGAGGCCTTAGGTTCAATTCCGCAGTAGACACAAAGCCATTCTGGATCATACAGGTGACACAGAGCATCTCTAAACTAAAAACCCCAAAGAAGAAATGCTGCAAACTCCAAAACTTTTTTGAGTCCTGGTGTGATGCCACAAATGATAAGTCCCATACCATGAAACTGTTTTTGTTTGTGCTGGGGATTGAACCCAGAGCCTCTTGCATGCTAAGCACACGTGTCCTACCACTGAGCTACACCCCAGCCCCACAGCACGAAACTTCATTTCATGCACAAAATTATTTAAAATATATTATAAAGCTACCTTCAGGCTGTTCCTATAAAGTATAGATGAAATATAAATGAATTTGTGTTTACTTTTGGGTCCCTTCCCCAAGATGTCTCCTTCTCTCTCTTTCTCTCTCTCTCTCTCTCTCTCTCTATATATATATATATATATATATATATATATATACGCAAAATTCCCCAAATTTACAGATATCTGAAATCCAAAACACTTCTGGTCCCAAAGATTTCAGATAAAGTATATTCAACTTGTGTTCCCTTTCCTTCCTCAACCAGAGACATCTTTTTCTGGAGTTCTGTGCTCCTCTTTCTCATGCAATCTTTATGGGGTTATATGTGTATCCCTAAAAATATGTAACATTAACTTTTATCTTTCAAAATTTTTATTTAAATGCTATCATAATGCACTTATGCTTTTTATGGTGATTTTTATTTGTGTGATTTCTATGACTCTAGATAATGGAGAAGATGAAAAATTTTTAATACCTTGGTTAAGATATCCTAAAATAGGAATATAGCAATATTAATCAAAAAAGGGCAATTTTGAGATAATTTTGCCATTTCTATCAGTGATTTTTTTTAAGAAATAGGTTGTTTTTGTTTTTAATATGCAACAGTAGTTATTTGCAATGATCATACTTTAGACCCTTCATATTCATATTTTAGAGCTTCCTTAACTCTAAATCCCTTTGATTATCACAATCCAAGAAAAGCTTAGAGAATATACAATGATTTCTCTCTGAACTAGATGGACACAGATCTCTTGACTGCTGTTGTAGGCTTGTCCTTTTCCACCTTATGCGTTCTGAGTTGTTCAACCCAGTTCTACATATATTATCTATCTTCATAGAGTCTAAAGAGAAGGAGAAAGAAATGGAAAGTTAGTACAAGATTTTCTAAATCAGAATTATAAAAGGGCAAGAAAGAATTTATTAATGACCTAGATTATGGGACATCAAACTTTTGGATATAAAGAGTTAAGTAGCAAGTAATTTAGGCTTCATGAGCCATACAGTCTCTGTTGCAGGTGATCAAATCTTATGCTATAGGTTGTAAAGCAAACACAGACAATATGTAAGCAAATGGATGTGGCTGATTTCCAGCAAAACATATTTGCAAAAAATAGACATTGTGGCAGAATTGGTTTGCTGCCTATAATTTGCTGTCCTTTGGCCTATAAAAATAAATTCTAGAGTGAGACTGAGAGACTGGAGGGCCAAGGCTTTCCTAATGGACTTGAACAAACATTTATCTTTTTTGTGCTCAAGTATGTGATACTCAGTGGGATGGTGGGTTCCTTCTCACATGAGTCTGATGTGGAAATTTATTACCAATGAAAAGCACCTAAGTTCCTTGGCTATTATAGCACTAACTATCAACTTTTCTTTCATCTCAAATTGTTTGATTTATTTATTTTTACCATGACTAACATGCCAGCTGTGTATAACCCATTTTCTTTATCAGTACACCTTGAGGAGCTATTTTACTTCTGAACATAACACAAATTAACAATTACTTTCAACAGCATAAATATACATAATGTTAGTTTCCCCAGGGCCACATCGATTGAAAGCACAATCATGAGAAATTGGTCATAATGACAATGTGCTCTGGTTTATAGTCTTCTTTAGCCAAAAAGCAGGAAAAGCAGCCCTAAAAATATTGCCTTGTATGTTTATGGGACCCCAGGCTTATCTACAAAGTGTCCCTGAGTAGCTATTGAAATCTTCCAGTTGGCTACCCAGTCACCTTTTATTTTGCTTTTCACTCGCCTCGGATGATACAGACTTTTATTTTATTAGAATCCTTATGTCCATTTCTCCATGAGAGCTTGGCTAGAGACCATAAGGGGAAGAATAGGAAGATAATGGGAGTGACACTAAATAGTGCTACTTTTCAAGTCTTCCTTCCTCCAAAGCACTAAGCAAGAAAAGTTCCTGGATGTGGTTCATAAAATCCAAGATCTACCTAGTCTCATAGAAGACAGCTGATACATTCAAATGAAAGAAGAGAGTTTAATAAAAGAGCCATGGGTGAACATGTAGCCAAGTTTAGAGGACCCATAAGATAAAGTATAGGATCATTGGGACTAGCTACCATAGCTGAGACTTAAGGGGAAAGGGTATCTAGTGCTCACCAGGACCTGGAGAGGGTATCTCTCTCAACAGGACCTCTATCTGACCTTCCACAGAGATGCAACTAGCCCATAACAACTCAACAGGAGAGTAGCCTCCCCTCCAAATTCCTGTTGAAACTCAGGTGCCTGTCATTGGAAATGAAACCTACACAGCTTCTCAAATTCACCAAATCTAAGCAGAAACTGGGACAAGAGGCAAAGTTGCAGTTACAGATTAGCTTTCCAGAGCACGTGACTGGGCAGAGGACAGAAGGGAACTGGAGGATCTAACAGAAGTTCCCAGCCTACCCTCCTTCTCTTTTCCAAAGAGTGAGTTCTTGTCTTGTCTTTTATACTCTCTGGAATGCTAATTGTCCCTTGCTTTCTACCTTCAGGAATTATGCTAAGGAACAACAATCAGTCCATTCCTGTACCATTCCATAAAGGGGTTCTTCAAAAATGTATTTCAGAGTAGTGTTAATAATATAAATTCTAAAGCCCCACACTTCTGTTTAAATTTTGGCACCACACTAACTGGGTGCATGCACAAATTATTTTTGTGCCTCAGTTTCCTAATTTACAAAGTATCTACCTAACATAGTACCTACATCGCAGGGTCACAGAAGATATGTAAAGTATTTGAAAGAGTGACTGGCAATGTGCCAGACACAGAATAGCTGGTTTTAAATCAGAACCAGGCTGTCATAATAGATTGCTATTTAGAAATTTATATCATAGTAGGAACAATCTTAGGGTTCGATTCTCTGGGATCCTTGCCATGTGTACCACACGCTAAAAATAATTCATGGGTATGAGGATGATGTACTCTGGCTTTATTTCTAATACCTCCTAACCTGAGATTTTATGGAATCTCTTTTTACAAAAGCTAAGAGGACTGTTTCCAGCCTAACGGTGTTTGAATCCTCTCCTTTGCTTCATTTTTCAGCCTTAGTTTATGTCTGGTGCTTATTCAGGTCTTCCTTATATTAGAGCTGTTAAATTGCAAGGGATTAATGATCTTTCTGTCTTCAGTGGCCCAAGGGCCAAATTCAGGAATGTCATAATGTTAAAATATATTTCCATAGCTTGATATGTTTCAAATCTGATTATCTCTTCTACATGTCTGTGAAAGGCTGACATGTAAAAAAAAACTTCTGGCCATCTCAATTTGAGATCTCCCAGATGTCCTGCTCCAGTTTCTAGTTAGCAACACAAGAGAGGAACCCTACTTCTCTTCCTGAGAGTGCTTAAAGTGGTGCATTAGTTATCTGTTGCTTGGTAACAAATTTCTCTTTCATTTAGCAGCTTAAAGCAATAAGCTTGTATTATTTCACAGTTTCTGAAAGCCAGGAATGCAGACAAGACATAGCTGGAGTCAAGCTGAAGTAGAGGTAAGACTGCCTCACAATCTCTCATAAGACGACAATCAAGTTATTAGCCAAGTTATTAGCAGGCTGTGGTCCTGCTAATGCTCAACTGGGAGGCAACACCCCTCCAAGCTCATGTACATGGCTGCTGGCAGTCTCAGATCTATTGACCAGGAGCATCAGTTCTCTGTAGAACGGCTTACAAAATGATACCTGTCTTCTCTTGAAGCAACTAACTGAGCCAGAGGGGGTGGCCAAGATTGTAAACATAGTCATCTTATAATCTGATCCAAGAAATGACCTCCATCACCTTACCTGTATTCTGTTTTCATGAAACAAGTCACTAAATCCGGCACACACTCAAGGAGGGGACTTACAGCGTAAATACTAGCAGGTGCAATTGCTGCAGAATGTCCTAGCTCACTGTAACTGGCATACAATTTTATGTAATTTTATGTAAGTTTCCATGGCTTTGGGTGAGAAGAAAACCCATTCTACATTGAGTTCTACTGAAAACAGTCCCCTCGAAATTGAAAACTAATTTCTCCATGTTGTTGTTGTTAGGTGCTGTCAAGTCGGTATCCGACTCATAGCGACCCTCTGTACAACAGAAGGGATCGGATGCCACAGGGCTACAGCTGCAGGCTCAATTTCTCCATGGTTACCTTTTATTTTGCATAAAGCAATGTCTGTTTGAGTCCAGGTACCTGAGGTATAATCTGATCTTTCCATGCTTTCTTATATGTACACCACAAATATAGTTTAACTATACACTATTGAAGCTTCAGTTTAGTTTATTTGGTAGAGTGGTACACTGTACTCTCTGAGGCCCTGGGTTTGATCCCCAGCACCACAAAAATGGGAGAAGGACATGGCAGCCCACTACCAAAGCAATCCTGAAAATCAATCAGTCATTGAAAACCCTCTGAATATCAGAAAGGTACTGACATAGTGCCAGGCATGGCACTGTGTTGGGGTTGGGTAGCGTTTCATTCTGTTGTAAATAGGGTTGCCATGAGTCAGATTCAGCTTGATGGCATCTAACAACAGCAATAAAAATATATGCTATTGATGTTGATTAGTCCTGGAAACTTCAATTACTCCTACAAGCTTTATTTATCACTTCTGTAGGCAACTCTGAAAGTTTTCTGCTATCTCCAAGAGCACTTCCTCACCGCAGACCATGCTGTCAAAGGTGTTGTCAAAGCCTCAAGGTGGCAAGTCCAGGATGTAGCTCAACTCCTGCTATTTTTGGTCTCATTACCTTATAGAGGGGCTTGGCCAATTTTTCAGGTGGAGACTCAGGGAAGATAGTCAGATTGTTCTTTTTCCTTTCTACTCTTATCTTACCAATTGTCTGGGATAGTAGAAACTGGCAGGGTTAGGTTAAAATTCCAGATCTATCATTAGTTCATTTGTTGCATAAATTACTTTCCCTGGGGAAAAGAATATAAAGGGAATGTCCATTCATCTCAGACAGAAAATGGGGACCAAAGAAGACTTTGTCAAGTTCATCTAGGTGAATCAATGAGTTTATTAGACTTTCCTACAGGAGTGTGGGTGACCCAGGCAGCATCACCAAAGAGTCCCATAGACAGCTTCCCCATTGAACAGCTTCACTGCCAGTCAATTCTTCATCTCTTCTGTAACGTGGCATCATTTGCAGTTGAGACAGGAGGTGGTAGTGATTGGCACCCCAGGGAGGATCTTGTGGAGTGGCTTGGGTGGGTCTTAGGACCCTCATTCCCCCTCCCTCCAAGAGGAAATGTTTAGCCCCATTACCATTTCTATCAGCCTAGCTATCTCCTGTACAGTTTTGCTTATTTCATTTCCATGACTATGGGACTAGGTTTCCTAGGTCATCATAGGTGGCTCTGTTTCAAGATGGTGATGATTACATCAATCCTGGAGGAACCAGATGCACCACGCCATTTAAATGGGAAAGGAAGTGAAGGGGAGACTAGGGAACAAGAAAGATTTAGAATCAAGAAATACTTGGAGAAAGTTTGAATGCCAACCTCACTCATAATTTATTTATGTAGAAAAAAGTCATTAAAACATTTTTGTTCCATTTGTCATGATCACAGCATGTTAGAAACAAAGGAACACACTTGTGTCTTTCCGTAATGTCAGAATCTATTGAATAACAATAGATTCACAAGCTGCATCCATTTAATTGACATTAATTCTCCAAGTACTACTGATTTCACTTGATAGTTGTGTTAGTTACTTTACCATCATTGTGACAAAATACCCAACAGAAATAACTTCAGGAAGGAAAGATTTACTGGGCTCATGTTTTGGAGGACTCTGGTTCATGGTGGCAGGGAGTCATGGCAGAGCAGTTGGCAGGACTTATGGCAGAGAACCTTCTTAACATCATGGAATCAGAAACCAGAGGGAGTCTACCTGAAGTAGGAGTTCACAGTCCTTGCCCCATGGACTTACTTCCACCAGCTGGGTCCCACCTCCCAAATTTCCACAGCCTCCCAAAACAGCAGTACCACCTGGGGATCTAGTGTTCAAGCATGACCTCTTGGGGACACTTTAGATTCAAATCATAATAATAGTTCATAGTCATTGGCAATCATGGGTTCTTTTATTCCAGTCTTAATTAATAATATGAACTCCGAGATCACACATTACACTTCACACAACTATGGGTGTGTATGTAGGAGGGTATGTGCTACATAATGGCAATGAAAAGGTTAAAGAGGTGCCAGGGTTCAAAGAGAGCTTCCTGAAGGTATGAATGGAGTAGCCATGGGGCTGGTTCCAGATGAGATGTTGGATTAGGACAAGGTGAGATGCAGGACCAGCCACGAATGGCAATTTGAGTGGTTCGTATCAAGTAAGAGGATCCAGATGAGCTGAGGCCCTGGGGACAGAATTGGAAGTTCCTGGCATGTTAATACAGAGACACATGTAGTAGGTGGTCTGATGATGGGTTGATGGATGCTGCTGTGTCCCAGTGTGAGATTCCCCTCCTTGTATATGATCCAGGGGAAGGGGTTTTATCATTTGTTGGCCTGAGATGTTCAGTAAGTTCATAGCCTATTTTTTACATGGTTTTGATACATCCCTGTGTCCATGTGTTCCTGACTTGATTTGATAACTTTATAGGTGATAATATTTTATTTGCATAAATAAGTTACTATCAGTCTGTGTCTCATGGTTTGTGCTGGCCAGATGGTGGTTGTTTACTTGTACAAACAAGTTGTATAGTTATTCTGCCTCTGTATTTGTGCTCAGAATGAAGCAGATTCCTGTTTTGTAAAATGGAGTCACTCAGGGCAAGGCATAGCCCAAAAGCAATTGTTTTATACAATCTGGAGAAACTTAGATCAGCGCATGACCTGATCTCTACATCCCTCTCTCTCTCTTCTTTCCTCTCTCCCTCCTTCTCTTCTTTCTTCCTTCATTCTTACCTCCCATTCTTTTCTTCCTCTCTCCTGTCTTCCATCCCTCATATTTGTGACATGGAAAGAGTGCTGGTTGATCTCTAGCAAAGAAAAACCTCATTTTCCAGGGTCAGCATTTGTTCCTCTGGTTGAGTAGTTAAACTGCACTTAAGATGCTCATGGGTAGGAGTGTCTTACTTCACCCATGGGCTTGGGCACTTCAAGGAAAGTTAAGAGGGCTATTATGAAGTGTTGGATTTCCCGTGATACTGCATGAGGTAGCTTCTCCATGAATCACTGTTAAATTGTATTAAGGAGAAAAAAAGAGAAGGGAAAAATCCAGAGGCCCTTTGAATTCTTGAAGATCAGCATTATGGGCACTTCTAATGTGGCTCTAGTGATCCTCTCTCCCTTGCTGGTACTAACATTCTTGTATGATCCTCTTCCCTTGAGTGTAGGCCAGGCCTGATGACTTGCTATTAACAAAGAGAATATGGAAAAAGTGATAGAACATTGTCTCTGAGATTAGATGAGAAAACAGCCATGGCTTCCTTCTTGGGCATCCTCTGTTGTTTTTTCCTATATTGCTTTCCTTAGGAAAAGCCAGCCACCACATCGTGAGGCTGTCCTATGGAGAAGTCCCCCAAAGATGGGGTGTCCAGGCCCACCCAATACCCACTACTGTATGTGTGAACTTAGAAGCAAGTTTACTTAGAAGCAAGTTAGAAGCAAGTCAACTGTAGTTGAGTACACAGCCTACAACAGCTTCACTGCAACTTGCCTCAATAGTGATCCAATGGCACCTCACTAAGCCACATTGGATTCCTGACCTACAGAAACCATAGGATCATAAAAGTATATTGTTTTAAAAAGCTAAATTTGGGGGTAATTTGTTACATAGCAATAGACAGTTAACACAGGAAAAGAACTGATCTACTCTAACTACCACTCATCCTTGTTCCCACTAATTCTCTTACCCTCAGTCTCTACTTGCTCCAAGTACATTGCTGGGTCTTTGGAGGTGAGGGTCATGGGTGGGAGGGAGAGAAGAGAGGACCTTGTGATTCAACCAGACAGCTTCCCACTCATTCAAGAAGACAGAGCATAGGGGAAGAAGAGCTTATCTTAGCAGCTGATACCAAAATTAGCCATAAGGCCATCAGACAGTAAGGTGATGAGATAGAACGAGGCAGTTGAGAATGTTGTGGATGTCACTGAAGCTGTGGGTTTTGTGACTCCTGGCCTCTAGAGCTCTCTTCGAGGATCATCTGACCTAATTTTACTAGAAAGCATGCGTTGGTAAAAGTTTAATGAAAATTGCTAAAGGTCACCCACATCCCAAAGGACAGAGTCCTGGCTGCCCTCTCCTCTACATTGACACTCTCCTATAGTCTATGTCAGAGTATGCAGCAGCAGGGCCTAGGTTCACAGGTATCAAAAGCGGAAGAAGTGCCTTTGAGACAAGGAAGCAGGTCTTGGTGCAGGCAAGAAAGCAGCCTATGAAAGTTGGTAAGCACAATACTCATGTCCTCAGCTGTTCCTGCTATTTAGTAGAAGCTGGCCTGCCAGGTGACCCATCCCAGGGATGGCAGATGTCCTAGCTGGCTCTGTACTCCCGGTGGGGTTGTCTCTCCCATGAGCAACAGCTACTTAATGAGAGCACCACAGGAGATAACTCGCCATTAGGCAGGCTCTCCCCTGGGCACTGACCTTTCTGCAGAGCCTGGATCCAGGGGGGAGGAGACCCAGATAAAAGCTGAAAACACCTAAACAGCTGGGCCTGGCTGCTGCACAGAAGACCCTGTGATGCCATGCCTTTGTAACTTGGCACACAGAATTTGATGCTGTTTGAATTTGCAAACTAATGATAAGAAATAATTGCTAAATAGCTCAATAACTGACAGGAAATTGCCCTTGTTTCTCTATAACAATGCAGCAAGCCGATTCAATTAGGACTACTGTAGATTAAAAAAAAATGTTTGTTTACACAATTCATTTCCAGTGATGACAATAGATGACAGAGATAGGAGGGCTGGGGAGGGGAAGGGATGAAGGGTTTTAAACCTCCCTGTTTGAAGTCTGTCTAGGCAGGGGAGGCAGCAGGCTAAAGCTGCTGGCTGGGTGTCTCTAGGCAGTCTGCTCAGGGGGAAGAGCTGGGGCAGGAGGGTCTCAAACAGGCAACCTCTCATCAGACTGCTTGAGGGGAGAAGGGAAAGCCAGTCAGAAGCCAATGAGAAGAGCCACCTGATGCCCCTTGCCCACCTCCACCAAGAGCTTTGAATATGTGGCCAGGGGTCCTGGGAAGAGCCCACTGGCCCCAATACACACCTGGAAGTGAACAGCATCACCTTTTGACATTTGACCCCACTTCCTGTATCACTGCCTCTTCCCTGATGCAAGTTCCCAGCTCTCCAGAAACAGAGCTTGGTCCTGGCTTTCATTTCTCATGAACCTAGAATTAACTGAGTCCAGTTTCTACATTTTGCTCCTTCTAAGGATGTTTCCAGCTGGAGAAACAGTTCTTAAAACCAAAAACCATTTAACCTGTGAGGAATAACCTCTTGTGATGGAATTACTAATGGTACTGGAGAGATAATTTTGTGCTGAGTCTTCTGTAAGATGCCCCCTAAAGGTTTACCCTCAGGCACAAGCTTCATTACTCCAGCAGGCTAAAGACAAGCAGTACTTTAGGAGGAGAGAGAGAATTCTAGTCTAGATCTCACTGCTCAACATCTTTGAACCAGAGTATCCTTCTTGGCCTAGATGCAATTAAAAAATAAATGAATATTCTTACCGGTTAGTCAATTCTCTTTGGGCAAAACTACTTACATAAGCAGGAATTTCTCCCCCAAAGTCTCCTGATGAGCCACACCAGCATTTGAGGGCAGGAGGGAAGTGGGAAGACAGCTATTTAGGGCTAATATCTAGCCTGAATCATCTTCCTGTCCCTCAGTGCTGGGACTGCCAGATGGCAGAGTGCTCTTCAGCCCCATGGTTTACAGGCATCTCTCCCACCAGTAAGGTCCACAGGCTCCAAGGAATGATGGACAGGAGGGGGACGGTGGTAAATATTTTCCTCTTCAGTCAGGTTCCCTGTGTGTTCCAAGGCACCCATTTTTTCCCTTTGTAAATAAACCCAGGGAACCTGCTAGGCCTCCCTTTCTGGCTCCGCCTTACTTACAGAAGCAAATCCGCATTGCAATTTATTGTTTCTTATTGCAGGAGTTTTCAGAGCAGAAAGTTAAACTGTTATCTGCACATTCAAGTAAGATTCAATCCCTTCTCCCCTCCCACCCCTTCCTCTCCCTCTCCCCTGGTATCCCCTCCTCCACCCAACACCACACCAGAGAGGCAAAATGTGTGGGAGCAGGGGCTCGCTTTTCCTGCCTCGGAACCCAATTACAGTTGGCTGTTGGGAAATTAACATTCACAGCCATGAAATTATGCTATAGAAGCTTTATAGAAATCACTCAATCAAACAGAGTGAAACCTTTTTTATATGGTAATCATTTCCCACCATCAAATTTCATAGGAAAGAACAGTTTGATTGAACCACCTAGTTAAACTGTGTATGAAATTAGTCATTCTCACCATAAACAGTGTTCTGCTGCCTTCCCAGACAAAAGCTAACAGAATCAACGTAGTAATTGGTTAGGAAACGACAGGTCCTAATTCTGCCTGAATTGTATTCTAGCTCTTTTCACCATCTAACTGGAAATCCTGCAGTCAGGTGCACAGCTCTTTTTCCAAGGTGGTCCCACAGAGTGGACAAAGGCTAGCGGTGGGGCCACAGGCAGCTACTAGCCCTCCCTACATCTGTGAAATTAGGAACTGGACTCAATGTCTGTATGGCCTATAGTAATGTTGTTTGGTGGAATCTGTTTCTGATTCTGCTCCCCGGAAAGATCTACTCCAGAAAAGCACTTGATTGAGCCTACTTCCATGGGCCAAAGATAACGAATGGAACGGAAGAGAAAGAAACCTGTGCTGTGAAATCAGCTCCTTCATAATAAGCCAGTGCTATGTGTTTATACGGGCTGGGATTTAGCTCAGTTGGTAGAGCACTGTGCTGCAGTCTCTGAGGTCCCAAGTTCAATTCCCAGTACTGCACAAATGGGAGAAGGACCTGGCAATCCACTCCCAAGGCAATCCCGAAATAGCCATTGAAAACCCTAAGAGGGGAGTCAGATACCAACTCAATGGCACCTAACATCGAGTTTATAAATGGAAAATAATTGTCTCAGAAAACGAGTGATCTCTAACATTTTATTAAACAAACATGAACTACTTCATACACCTGCTACCAGCTTCCATTTACCTATCAGGTAGCTGTTTTGATATTAACTTCTTTATGACCACAGGATTTCTTTTTGCTCTCCTGCTGAGCTATAGTGGTTTCTGTCTGCCCCACCTGCATGTTACAAAGCTTCACCTCCCCTGCTGGCCGCGCGCAGTGCCTGGAGAGGGCCTCAGGTATAGCCAGGCTTGCACAATAGCCTGTGATGCTGAGACTCTAAGGATTTGGGCATAATAGCTTCTGACTGGGAGTTCCCCTTATTTTCCTTCCAGCAATGTTGTTAGTTATTTTATGACAAAATCTTATAAATTATGATCCTGTGGTCTTAGTTGGGATTCTAGGTACTTGGGTAGTCAATAAGTCCTCAATACTTTTTTTTTTCCCTTTGTAGCATTTTAACAGTTTATGAATCAGTTTCACATACAATTTCCTTAATGCCTTCTAACCATCCCAGGAGGTAGATAACTCTTGTTAGCCCCAGGTAAGAAAACAAAGGCTCAAAGAGATGAAATGACTTGGTTGCATCTTTCAGCTAGAAAATGGGACTGCCAACATGAGGTCTCAGAATTGGGGACTTTGTGCCACATATGCCAGAAAATTAAGGATATCAGAAATCACAATAGCAATAAGAAGCAGGGTACAGGTCAGTGGGGACTGGGCTTAGCCATGGGCTCCATTTCTCATGCTTTGGGTCTCACCTGGACCTTCTTCTCCTCCTGGTCCATCTACAGGCCTCTTACTTTCTAGTGCTCCAGCTCTAACTACTTCAGAGCACAGTGGTGTCAGGCTATAGGAAGAGAGAAGCCATGGGCCCCAGGTGGTTGGACACTGGAGCACCTGTGATGTCTTCTCATTCTATATGGCAAAGCAAGTCTTGAGGACAGTTGAGTGGGGATACATGCCCTGCTTCTTGATAGGAGGAACTACAAAATGGTGTGGTCTTGGTTTACAATCTAACACAAATAGTTACCAAAAGGTGGAACTTGGACATGTTTAGTATATGCACGCTCTACTTCCATAGACCCAGGTGTTTTGAGTAGATAGATGAGGCTACACAAGACAGGAGAAATTAACTGGTGGGTTTAAAAATGCATGGCAGGGCTGTTGAACCATTCTAGGTTAGGGGAAAGAGTTTGGGATTAGGACATCAGAGACCAAGGTTCTATTATGATCCAGTGAACGAGATTGGGCATTTGTGTTTCAGCTGAGCCTTCTGTAATGTGCATTGAATGCTCTTCCCAATCTTCTCCCAGTATGACTGGCACCACCACATGAAACACAAGATGAGCAGTCTATAGAGGACATCCAGCTCCTTAAGTAGATCCACAGATTGCTGGATGTTGAGGGAGAGGAATGGAATGGAGCCTAATGAGGAAGCCAAGGCAGGAGTCATTGGGAATGACGTGCAGAGTTTGTTAATGGGATCTTCCAAGAAGTCCTCACCCGTAGTTAGGTATTTAGCTGTACCAAGCTAGATATTTCTATCCTTTTAATTTCAAATCCTCACTAATGACAAGCACTTCCATAAGTACTGCTTATGGTTAGCTAGAATGTCCTCAAGGGTTTAGTATCAGGAAGGACTTGGCTAGAATGCTAGCTCACCGCTTACTAACTGAAGAGCTTAACATTTCATTTCTATGAACATCAGTTTCCCAATGTTCTTAGGAATCACAATTTTCTCTCTGATGGAGCTGTGAACACCATGGCAGGTAAAAGCTATCACCTCTGGAAGTGACTGCATTGTATACAGTGTTCAATGAATCCTGATTCTGAATCCTTTTTCCTCCATTAGGCTATAAGATTCTTAAGGGAGTTTGACCTCTTGAATCATGGAGTCATAGACAGGTTCCATGGAGGAGACCTCCCAATAAGGATGTTGCTGTTGTTAGGTGCTGTGGAGTTGGTGTCTGGCTTATAGTGACCCTATGTACAACAGGCAAAACAGTATTGTCAGTGCTTCTCTGCTATTCATGTGGTTTTCAGTGGCTAATTGTTTTTTCGGAGTGGGTTGCCATGTCCTTCTCCCAAGCCTACAGTATCTGGTATTCCCAGGTGGTCTCCTATACAAGTACTAACCAGGGCCGACCCTCCTTAGTTTCTGAGATCTGATGGGATCAGATGCCACAGTGGTACAGTTACAGGCCCCAAAAAGGTTAGAAAGGAAAAATGACATGCTTAAGGGCACTTGCTTGCAGACTATATTCCTTTGTTCATTTGACCTAAGTCAATACAGCCATTACATTGGCACTCAATAAATATTGTGAAAGGAACAGCTGTACTGTCCTGCACTGTATTTATGTATTTGGTACTAGAGACCATGAGAAATAGTTACCTGGCCATCTAAGTCATTTGTCATGGTCTCTGTCTTGTAGCCAAGGTATAAGTATAGGGTCTAGCTCAGAGTTACCTTCTTGTTGTATAAAATCATGCTTTGGTCCACACATAGCTGGTTTGTAAGCTTGCTGGGTGTTACACTAGGTAAGATCACTCAACTGGATCCCATTCCTCTCTCTACCCCTAAACAACCATGCAAACTTGAGCACATATTCTTCCTCTATAGCTCAGACTCATTTCCTGGGTGATAAGGAAACCACATGACCAGGGATCATATCTCTAAAGTTCTTTTCAGATTTAGCAGCCCTCGAATGCAATTCCTCATTTCAACATTTTTGATACAATGTCATCTTCAAAGCATGGGAATGCCAAGGGCATAAGGTAGATGCAAGCAAAGTTTGCAGCACTCATCATAGACTGGCTGTAATAACAGGCCTTAGGTCAGAACTCATGAGGTTTCTCCAGACAGTTAAATTCAGCATCCTCCTGACAGCTCTGACCTGCTCTGACCTGATTGCCCCAGCCACCCAGCCTCTGGCAGGCAGCTACCCTCAACCCTCCTGAGCTAACCCTAGTTAGACAGCCAAGGGCTCTGGAGACCTCTTGCCCTATGGAAAAGCATCCCTAAGTCTGGTATTGTCATCCCCAGATGATCACAAGTTCCCAGAGCTGTCACAGTGGAGGCTGCCACTGTGGATGCCATGGGGTAGTCCCCTGTCATGTGAGGTCTTCTAGAGAATAGTTGTTCAGCACCTGTTGCCACTTCTGGCTCCTCAGGTGGGGTAGCAGGTGTGGGAACAAGACTGAGAAGAATGGAGGTGGGCTGGAAGAAGCAGCCAAGAATCTCAAGGGACTGGAAGAACCAGGAAAGAAAAACACAGAAGTACTGAAAAGTGTGGCCTTATGTAGGAATTGTGCTCTTTCTGATCGTCTTTCCTTGTGTATTATGGTTTCCAGATTCACATCACTCCATTCCTTCCACAAACCCTTTACTGGTTTCTACTCCAATGGAGGAAGCTCACTATCAGCTTGTTATCAGGTGCTGTTTAGTCAGTGTCCAACTCATGGAGACCCTATGTACAACAGAAAAAATACTATTGTCTGTGCTTCTATGCTATTCATAGGGTTTTCAATGGCTGATTATTTTTTGGAAGTGGGTTTCCGGGTCCTTCTCCCAAGCCTATAGCACCAGCTGTTCCCAGGCAGTCTCTCATCCAAATACTGGTCAGGCATGACCCTGCTTAACTTCCAATATCTGAGTGTATCAGATGCCACAGTGGTATGGCTGCAGGGAACTATCAGCTTACAGGATGGTTATTTTAAGAGTATGGGAGGCCAGGAGTATAGCTCAGATGTAGAATGCTTGCCTAGCATGTGTGAAGACCTATTTTCATCCCCAGTACCAGGAGGAAAGAAAGGAAGGAAGGAAGGAAGGAAGAAGGAAAGACAGAAGAAAAGAAAAGAAAAAGAAAGAAAAGAGAAAAGAAAAGAAAAGAAAAGTCAAGTTTAGGGAGAGCAGGGTTGGAGTCAAGGACAGCTGTGGTCATGGCAGCCCTTCCTCCAGCTGGGCAGGTGAGGGGAAGGCAGCAGCAGGTGTGTTCCTGCCCAGAGGTGCTTTCCCTGCATTGAACAGCAGCACTTGCTGACAGTGTGCTATGGTGTCGTGTCCCTGATGCTTATAGATGCTGTTCTCATAGGAGACAGTCTAAGACTGAAACCATGAAAAGGAAAAGGCTTATTAATGGTGCCTTGACAATGTGGTCTTGGGCATGAGATTGTTAAAATGAGATTTCCCCATGGCCTTCCTAACCAGCATAACTGGAGAGTAGACCTTCCCTGTGGGTAGAGACTATCAAGAGAACACTCTACAAATGGGGGATAAGCTCCTATTGCTTTTAGACCCTTACACTTAGGATAAAGTTAGACCTAAAGGAGATCCCTGGTAAAAATGCTTGAGAGACAAGATGAATATGTGGCATCGTGACCAGCGGAAAGCCCAGAGAGTTTGGCCTCTGAAAAGCTATAGGCCTCACTCCTTCTTGGCCTCCCTGGCTCTTTCTATGAACATCTTCATGCTATATGTTCTCAAATGAAACTCCTGCCTCTCTTCTCTTAGAGTTAGTCCCCTTAGTATGACTGAGGCCTATAGAGTGACCTACTCATTATTTACAGGGGGTCTTTTTTTTACTGTCTGCTTTTTTTATTCCAGTGTTCTTAAATGGAAGTCCTGCCTCTCTTCTCTTAGAATGAGCCTCTTTACAATGATTGAGCCTCTCAGATTGACTCACTGGTTATTTCTCTCGGTCTCTTTGACTGTCAACCACCTAAGCTCAGCCAGTGACCCTTGACTCATTCAACAATGGCACCCAGTGGACCCCACATTAGCTTTGGTCTCAAAACACCCAAACTCCAACCAAAAGTCTTTTTAGGAGATTGTCCTCCTAGGTCTATTTCAAAAAGAAACTTTTAACCACGTATCACAGGAGACATGGATCAGAACAGTCACAAAAGCACTTGTCACAAAAGAAAAGGCCTGGAAATAATTCATATGCTCATTTAGGGTAGAATGGATAAATAAAGGATTTATTCATTCACTAGAATATTCTGTAACAGCAACACATAACCATATGGATACAGCTCAGTAATCAAGTATTAGCAAAAAAGTAAATCCTAAGTAATTGCACATAGCATAGTATGCTTTTTATAAAGTTATATAAGTAATTACTTTTTAGGAAAATATACTGATATAATAAAATCAAATAAAAAGAAAGGTAAAGTAAAAAAATTCAAAATGATGGCTACTTCCAGTGGGGGACTGGAGAAACCATATATTTCAACCTAGGTTTTTGTTTGTTTGGGGTAGATTTGTAAATACTTACCAAATTATAAAAAATAACTAAATAAATAAACCCAAACTGTGCATGGGTCAAAAATATGAGTATTTCATAGCCTAAGATTATGATTAATTCAGATGTAGACATGAGGAAAATCTTCCTAGACAGCAGTATAAAGGTGTCTTAAATAATTCCCAAGAAAGTGACAGAGTGGATTGGGTGGTTGATGTCATCCTATCCCAAGCTGATTGTAGAATGAGGGTGGAACTCAAGGATACTTTCAGTCATATACAAAAGTCAAAGTCATTGCCCTTTGTGTTAGTTTTCTATTGCTGCTGTGACAAATTATCACAAATGAAGTAGATTAAAATATCGTGAGTTTCTCATGCATTCCTATAGATCAGAAACCTGGCACAGTCCTTCAACAAGTCTTCAAAGCTGTGTTTCTTCCTGGGGGTTCCAAGGGACAATCTTTTCCAGCTTCTAGAAGCTGTCAGATTTCTTGGCTCATGGCCTCTTCCTCCATCTTCAGGGCATCAATGGCAGCTTGAACCCTTCTCACACCACATCACTATGATCCTAGCTTCTATTTCTCCTACTTTTAATAGCCCCTGTGATTACATTGGACTTGGCTACAGTCTAGAATGACCTCCCAATTTCAAGACCTTTCACTGAATATCATTTGCAAATACACTTTTGCATGCAAGGTAACATAACATCCAAAGATTCCAGAGCTTACACATGGGCATCTTTGGGGAGCCATTATTCTTCCTACCACATCCCCTGGGGACACATCCAATTAGCTCATTTATACTAACTGTTCCTCTCCCTCCTTCCCTGCTCTAGTTGTTTTGGAACCAGCTATTTGAAGAAAGGGGAATTAATAGACTGGGAAAACAGGTGTAGGATGCATTAAGGGCTTGACTCCATCTCAGAAATCACCAGCCCCTGAGTGAATTCAGGCTGAATCAGTCCCTAACTCATTTCACTGAGCAAGATATTGGAAGTCTGGGCCATAGCGGCTGGGTGCACTGAGGCATGCAAGCTTGCTTTGGAAGTAGGAAGCCCTGACAATGTGGATTTAAGAGGAAAGTCAAGAAATTCAAACTCTTTTATAGAGATGTAATATTGGAGCTGGCAAGCCATGTATCGGAGCCTAGATCAATGTGCAGAATCAATAGCTTTAAGCTGAGAACTGGCAGAGATTCCTTTTTCTTATCACTTTTTGCTGACTAAGATTCTTATCAGAGTCCATTTTAGGGCAGTGCAATTTAGGAACCCAAGGAGAAGTATAGTGAATATATGAAGAATAAAGGAGCTCCCAAACTATTTAGAAAGTATGAAAAGACAATAAAAAATCAAAAACAAACAAAAACAAAACAAACAAAAAATAAGGTAATGACTTATCTTATATGAAGGGACCAAAAAACATGTAACATACTCACTGTCTTCAGATCAGTTTTATCACACAAGCCACCTGGACAAGTTTGTACCTCTCTGTGGACCTCAGTTTCTCATCTAAATAATGAGGTGTTCACACAGATCACCTCTATCCTCCATTTTGATCCTGCAATTCTATGAGTGCAGTATTCCTGGCATAAAACATGCTTAGCCTGCTCTCTGCTCTCTCTACCTTAGTGCTAGGAACCTCTTTTCTTGTCATAAGCACCCATTGCCCCTACCCACTGTGATATCTCAGAGAACCATGAGGACTGTAGCACAGTGGTGGCCAGAGCTGTCTCATAATGGCTGAGAGTTGAATGTGACTTTCATATCCCAAATCCATATTCATATTGGTAGCTAGATATCAGCCACGATGGGATATTTAAACTACAGAAATCACCAAGCACTACAAATTAGAATTATCCCTACCACCACTATTGGAGCTCATTTACCAGAACTCAATGACTGAATGACATTATTTCTTCTGCTGGTGCCACTCCTGGGAAGCAGAGAGCAGCGTCACAAGCACAGGCTCTGGAGGATGTCACCCTGCTTTCTAAGCTGGATTGGCCATTTTCTACCTGTACTACCTTAGACCTCATGTAATAATACTTCATATTTAATAAGGCTACTATCAGGATCAAATGAGCTAATGTATATAATGCTTAACCCAGGACCTGGTACATCATAAACCCTTGGTAAGTATGCTGTTGGGTTCGATTACTATCAGTGACATGGCACAGGGATTTCAGCAACACTTTTCTGAATGAATGAGAGAAAATAGCTTTCTGTCTTTGCATTTTGTATAATAGAAGGAAATCAAAGCAGAACTCTTATGTTCTGGTAATTTATAAGGTTTTAAATGAAAGCCTGATGTCAGCATTCTATGCTTCTTCCTTCTCAGCCACTAGGATCCACACCACAGGATACAGCAGGCCAAATTGGGAAGCAACTCTAAAGAGAGGTATCATCTCCCTTCTTCAACCTCTAAGGCTTACTTACCAACCTGAGCTTATCTGTCTGACTCTCTCTTTCCTTAGGATCAGTTCTTTTCCCTAAAGACTTCTCAGTCCTACAAGAAAACAGACATGTGAGGGGACTACCCCACCAAGATGCAGAGAGCCAGCTCACTGAACGTGCTGGAGATCCTGACACCAACATTGGGATCCTGAGCCCATAAATAAACTAAATAACTTATCAGGAGGTATACGTGCCCAAGGGTAATCTATCCTCACTGAACTCACTGAACAACAGAAACTCAAGGTTAAATTGTTATCTAAATTGGCCAACATTTAAAAGAGGCATCTTGTCCAATGAAGGGCATAAGTTAGGAATTCTTGAGGGAAACAGGATGTTCTTTTCAAGGGTAACTTTAAAGTCAGGAAAAAAAAGAAAACCTCTTGTTTTCCAGAATAGTGATGTTAGAGAATGGCAAATATATGGCATGAGTGCTTAGTTTTCCCATGAGTTGTCATGGTAGACACACCTAATTGATCATAGTCCTCTCTCTCTCTCTCTCTGAGCTCATAAGCAGCTCAGAATGCTTCTCAAAGCAGCACTCCAGGCGGCCATTATCAATCAATCAGAATGGCAGGTGGTATTAAAATATATTTGCCATCCTCAGTTTAGATGAATCAGGGGAATGGATGAGATGCTATTATGAGGACCTTTCTAATCCTAGGATTCCATGGTATTCAATAATATTCAACGATGGCATTAATATCGAATTGGGCCCTCAATCCTTTTTAGTAGAGTTTTTATTTTCCTCTGTATATCATAAGATCTCAACTTGCCACATATTTTCTGCTGATGAAATATGGTTGATGGTAGGGGTATGCTAATTATTATTACTACTATTAATAATAATAATAACGTCATCCTATATTTCCTGGTTTTAAAAGAGGAAGACAATTTCTTGATAAAGTACAACATACCTCTCCTACCTCCCTCTTCCTGACACCATCATTGATAGATGGAAGCTGCTCAGTAAATATGTTTATTCTGCACTCTTTCCTCTCCTAATCTTTATTGGTATTTTTATGTGATATTTCAGTTCTTCATACATGTCAATTGGGATGGTAAATGCCAATATTTGAGCTGATGTCCATCAGTTCATTGTAAGATAAAGACACTGGTTCTTATTACCAGTGGATAACACACAAAAAATCACCAACCATTCTCTGCCTACACATTAACTTGCCTTTGCTAGATATCTTCTTTGCTTTGTTAGACTTTCAGCTCATGACCTTTCAGGGATTTTTCTCTTTAATTTACAGTTTACAAAGCTGAAATCCAAACTAGGAAAGTGACTGCTCAAAGCTCCAAAGGAAGTTGGTGTCGGGGACCAACTAGAAACCAGATCTCTTGGCTGTCATGAAACTTGAATCTCAGACCAATTTGTATTACTTCCCACTATCGAGTGACTTGCAATCCATATTTGCACTGAATAATGAGATATTCTAATTAAATAAGATTCAATTCTCAATTACAAATTTAGTCTATTTTGAAAAAGTCGCCATTTGTTAGCACTAAGTTTGGAGGTTGTGGGTCAGGATGTATTCACTGAGGACTGTTGAATACACCACAACTGAGCATGGGCATATACACATCTGTATTTGCATTCTCTCCCACACATGAATACCCAGCACAGCACATGCCTGTTAATTCAATTTATTTATAAACATAACCTGCCAAATTTTGAGATGATGAATGATTTGGGGCTTTAATAAATCCAACATTGAATGAGCCCAAGAAATTGTCTCGTGTCAGCTTTTCACTAAATGCAATTAGTCATGTGGAAATATTACAGATATAAAAAATAATCTTCAGCTGAATTTCATAAATTTGGTTCAGTACACAGAATGTAGGAAAGCTGCTTGTTCAGAAAGAGAAAAATGAAAGAAAGGGAGAAGAAAGTGACTGGGAGAGAAGAAGGGAGGGAGAGAGAAGAAAGAGAATAAGATAGAGGAAGAAAGGAAGGAAGGAAGAAAGGAAGGAAGGAAGGAAGGAAGGAAGGAAGGAAGGAAGGAAGGAAGGAAGAGAAAGAGGAGGAGGAGGGAGGAAACAGAGAGTAAAAGCAATATTGACAAGAAAGAGAGAGAAGAAACCCACTCTCTCTCCAGACTACATTAATGCTGTGGTTTCTCGCATATACAAGACAAGCCGTGCAATTCCTTGCACCTTCCTTGCCCAGTATGTATTAGGTAGCACAGACAGGATGACAGCTCCTCATTCTGGTGCTTTCTCTGTGTTGCTTCCACACTCCCTCATTCCCCCTGCACTCCTAAGAAGGACCCTGACAACTTCCCCAAAAAGACAAAGTATAGTTGGCTGCCAGAGCTCCATCACGATACTGCACACTCTACTAGAAATCACCACATTACTCTGGGATTCTGTCTGATCCACATCTTCTGCTTCCTGGTCATCTTCTTCCCCAGCCTCCAGAGCTTTAGCCTCTGGATGCAGGCATAAGAATGTGACAAACAGGGGTTAAAGAAGCATGTGCCACCCCTGCCAGAGAGGAATATATTCTTTTAAGAAAACCCAGAAAGATGCCAACATAGCCCAGATCACTTGTTTTGTAATAATGTTTTGGTGGAGCAACTTCCTGAGCCCATTTTTGAAATGGACTTGTATAAGGCTACATTCTGCCTAGGGGTGTAGGATTCATGGTGTACTGCATGCTATTTATTTACAATCTTAGTCCTGTGACATGAAGGTGCCTGAGAAACAAGAGGACACTAATCAACACACAGACACCAGCTCCCCCACCACTTACACTGTGACCTTGGACACCTTAAGTCATTTAAACTCTCTGTGCCTCAATTTCTCACCTGTAAAGAGAGAGAATAGTGAGGTTTGTTGTTGTTATTGTTAGGTGCCGTCGAGTCGAGTCCAACTCATAGCGACCCTATGTACAGCAGATCAAAACACTTGCCGATTTTATGCCAGGCAAACAATCTTATTTATGTTTAAGCCCATTGTTGCAGACACTGTGTCAATCCATCTGGTGGAGGGTTTTCCTCTTTTGTGTTGACCTGCCACTCTCCCAAACATGATGTCCTTCTCCAGGGATTGATCTCTCCGAGTGAGGTTAAGTATCCATTATCCAAAATAATTGACATCAATTGTTACAGATTTCCAGATCTTAAGGATTTTGAAATACTTGCATATACGAAATGAGATACCTTGGTGGGGGGGACCCAAGCCTAAACATCAATTCATTTATGTTTCATATACACTTTATACACTTAGCCTAAAGGTAATTGTATACGGGATGGCCAGTGCACCTGCATTTAGACTATAACTCATCATATGAGGTCAGGTGGGGAGTTTTACACATGTGATGTCACGTCAGAGGTCAAAAAGTTTCAGATTTTGGAGCATTTTGGATGCTTGTATTAGGAATGCTCAACCTACACTTATATGATATGGTTGTTGGTGAGGATTCACTGAGCTAATATCTATCAAGCGCTTTGAACAGTGCAGGAAGATGGCAACTATTGTACAGGAAGCAGTTATTATTTTTCTTAGACCTCGTTCTATAAGACTATGAAATGGGAAGATCAAGCATCCCGCAAATATCCCTTTTGCATGAGATTGGTACTGAGTATCACATAACAAGTGGTGTATCTGCAAAGGGGCCCCATTCAGCGGGTTCGGGGAGATGATGCCAATCATGGTGTTCAAATGTAGCACTGGTAATTTAGCACGATGGGGAGGAGCAGGCCATCGAGAAGGAAGCAGAGAGAGGCCTGTGCAGTCCCCCAGATTCTGAGTCACAGAGTGTGGGGGAGAAAAATCCCGTTAGCAATAAATAGAATTTGGTGCATAAACTGTGATTTGAGGAGCTAGTCCCGCAGTGAAGTTGGGGCCGGCTTTTAAACTTAATTATGCACATGTGTCTCCGGCGGAGTTTATTGAATCATATGGTGTAAACCATAAACAAACACTAAAAACCTGCCTGGGCTGACGGCTACAAGCTACAAAATGATCTTTAAAGATCAAATATTTATTCCAAAATCCCAGGAGCCAACCTCTCTGCATTAAAGTCAAAAGCAAGTGATCCATTCTTGCTCAACAGTAGCTTATGCATCTTCTCCCTGATTGGAATATGCACAAACAAATTACTGTCCCCAAATGCCCCGCCACACGGAAGAGCCTATTTGGGTGACACACCAAATGCATAATCTAAAGGATTAGTAGGCTGCCTTGGCAGTGAATTATCTCTGCGGAGCATGGCATACATCAACTCCAGGATGCACCATTCAGGGAATAGAAGCGCCAAGGCTCCCAGTAGTTTTCTAGATTCCTCTGGCAGGGACTCATTAGGCCTGGAAGGGCTGAAACACTCAGCAGGGTGGCTTCTGAGGGTGGCTAATGGGAAAAGGAACGCAGACATTCATTTCACCCAGTGCCTATTACACGCCGCTTCACGATTAGCTGCAAAACCCAGGCCTCCTGCTCATTTCCCAACCTGCAGCCTCTTTCTCATTTCCATTCCGTTTGGGAGTTGAAATGCAAGCTGGGATCACCAAGCTATGCTGGAGTTCTAGCTTGCCCCTTAAAAGGTGTTTTCTTTTCCTTTTCTTTCTTTCTTCCCCCTGTGGCTGTTTCCTGTGTGATTTTACAGTAGTTATATATGTATGCACATATACATATTGAAGCATAAGTATAAATATCTTAGTGTAATGGCCCATGAGAAAAAAGCCTCCCTCCTACAGGCCTTTGGGCTATCTGCAAATGACCACCTGGCCCTGCTCAGCTCCCGATACTTTGCAAATCCAATCTAACCTCCCAGATAATAAAGGTTTTATAGAGATACATACCTGACAACATGCTGATTCAAGCTAAAGCAGACTCAGCAACAATAAATAAATGAACAAACAAACACAAATATTCATTGGAAGATTCAGTTTTAAGATTGAGGTTTTCAGGAACTTCTCTATGATGGCTTTGAAGCATATATATAGATGTGATAGATGTCTAGTGCTTGTACACAGAGAAAAAACTATATTATTATTGCCATTATAAGGCAGTGGTCTCCTCTACTTTCATCCTGACTTGTTTTGTTTATCTAATACATCTTTGTTCTTTCTTAACAGACATTACTGGCTGAGTTCCTGGGGGTTGGATGTACCCAGAAAACAGATTTTGTTTACCACTATCTATTGTTTTCTTGCTGGGGTTTAGCTCAATAGAGTGCTACTCTGTACTCTCTGAGGACCTAGGTTGATCCTTAGCACCACAAAAATGGGAGAATGACAAGGCAAACCACTCCCAAAGCAATCATGAACCCATCAGCCATTGAAAATCCCATAAGGGTTGCTATGAGTTGGAGCTAATTCAACAGCACCTAACAACAACAACAACAACAACAACAACAACAACGACAACATTGTTTCCTTTTCCTTTTTTAAAAAAATCATATTTTAATTACATGAAATTCTTCTCTTGAAAAAGAAATGAGAAAACTGGGTCTCATTGGGCCCCCATTGGTGCATGAAACTCCCCCAAAGCTAGGTATGCTTTCTCCCTGTGCCCTACTCCCCACCATTCCCTTTATCCCCCAAAACTTAAACCCTACCTCTTTCCTCACCACTAGTACCTACCACGCCACTGTAGATGTGCAAGTACAAGGCTTCTGGACTGTTTTGAAGTGTCTGTGGTAGGACGGAAGTGGGCCACTCTCTTTGAGGAGAATGCCAGGTCCAGAGGCTTCTGTCTTCACTTCTACTTTTGTCACTGATGAACTCTTGTTCCCAAATGGAGTTATTCATGCCTTAGGTCATTTTGGAGGCTTGAGGACATCATTCCTGTCTCACATTTCTGGAGCCAGGGCCATATAAGAAAGCCCAGGGTGCCAGTGGCTGGGGGCCCAGCAGCCATTGTTCAGGATTCCTCAACTTTAATTATTCCTTCTACCAGGCAACCTGGCTTAACTTGATGCAATCCAGACCCAGGAGCCAGAGTACAAGGATAGAGAACAAATGTTCATGCTAGGGATTCTCTCCCCTGGAGAGATTCAAACGGTTCTGGCAAACAATAATGAAAGAGGAAGTCCTGTGTAGGCTTGGGAGGGCATCTAAGTCCATGGGGATAATGACACCTCAGAGGGCACTGGGAAGGGGGGGTGGAAAGGCATCTGCTCTCATGGAGTGCGCTACCTAAGAAAGCAAGTGGTCCAGCACTTTGCCATGGGTGACTCCCACAGCGTTTGAAGACATTGATGGTGGTCTGCATGTTCTTTGGTGTCTCTGTGACTGATACCACATTTTTCTGTATTCTTACCCAGGTATCCCTTTAAACACAAGGGACAATCCCATTACTTTCACATTTTCTTGAAGACCCAAGACATGGTTACCTGCTCCTTGTTTCATTAGCCAGCTATATTGTCACTGTGACAACAATACCCAAGAGGACACCTTAAAGGGAGGAATTACATATGTTGACTCACAGTTTCAGAGGTTTTAGGCCATCATGGTGGGAAGAATGTGGTAGGACAGAACTGTTCATCTCATGGTAGCCAGGAAACAGAACAGAACAGTGTCAGGAAGGGGCCAAGGCACGATATCGCCCCCAAGGACATGTTCCCAGTGATCCACCTCCACCAACCTGGTCTCACCTTCCACAGTTCCACCACCTCCCTAAAGCCTATTCAAATTTTGAATCCATCAGTGGATTAAAGCATTCATTAGATTGGAACCCTCCTAACCTAGCCATCTCTGGAAATACCCTCACAGACACACCAAAGAGGTATGCTTTATAATCTCTTAGGCCTTTCTCAGTCCAATCAGGATGACAATAAAGATTAGCCATCACACTACTGACTCCCAGCCTCCCCCAGTTTACCTGTTGATAACAATATTCTGTAAGGCATTCTTGTGGAAATGCTACAGGTAACTCATATGCTGGTCCCCATTCATCCTATTTGTAGATCAGGCCTCTTATCTCAATGCACTATCAAGCTGCCTAATGTTGGACAGAAGTCCCGAGTATACACACTGGTTTAGGAGAACTTTAGTCAAAGTTCTTCAGGGTTTTGTCTATCACTCAGCACTCAGTGTGATGGTCCATTGAGTTTATTAACATGATTCTAATGAAATACATGTCTGCAGCCATAGCACCCTGGCATCTGATCCCACCTGATCTCAGAACCTAAGCAGGGTCGTCCTGGTTAGTCTTTGGATAGGAAACCACATGGGAATACCAGGAGCTACAGGCTAGGAAGAAGGACCTGACAACCCACTCTTGAAACAATCTGCATTGAAAACCCTATGAATAGCAGGCAACACTATACCAGGTATGGCACAGTGTAGGGGAGTGTTTCTTTCTGTTGTACATGGGGTTGCTGTGAGTTGGACCTGACTTGATGGCAAACAACAACAACAACAATAAAATACACTTAGCACTAAGCTTCCTGCTGCTCCTATCAGTCTAGTTCATTGCCTTCCTTCATGAAACACCTTTCAGAGCAGCAACCCTTTGCTTCCTTGCCACCTTCTCACATATTCTGCCACCATCTATGTCCTGAAAGTATGCCAGTACCCACAGGACCTTAATGCTGTTTAGAAAGCCCACCAGAATTACCAATGGGTGGTTCAGAGGCAGGAGGAAGTGTATGGTGATTGGATGTAGCTACCCTGAAGAGCATCAAGGCAAGAGATGCTGCCTGGCTCTCAGACCAATATCCAACCGGGCCTCTTGCAGGGGCAGCGATTTTAGCTCCTTGGAGATGATGTCATACTGTGCCCTTTGATTCTCTCCAGCTTGGTTTCAATCCAGCCATCCCAACCACGCTCAGTTCATTTGAGATAAGGGGCTGAACTGAAAAGAATGTTTTTCAGCCCAGTTTTTGTTACTCATGGCCATCCTTTCTCCTTGAGCCTTGCCTTAACAAATATTCAACCTCACCTTCCTCCTTGCCATTCTTTGGTTAATCAAAGCCACTAAGAGTCTGATGTTGAGTGTCCTCTGAGCCCCTTGCCCACTGTCTGGCTGAGGTGCTAAAGAAATGAAGAAATGCTCGAATAGCAGGCCGCAGACGGATGTAGCTTCTGCATCCAGCAGAGTAGATAATCCACAAATGGGATAGTGAGCCAATGAATAAACACTCATTGATTATGTTCATTTAACTACCAGTGTAACTGCCTACGGGGAGGATGGACTAGTGCAAAAAAAAAAATTGATGAGCTGGTTAATGTGGCTTATTGGCGAGACAGTTTTAACGTCATGTGGCTTTAAGAGTCCTGTTTAAAAAAAATTAATGTGGAGATTGCGTTTTAATGGGTCTAAGTCCTTAGGCAGCAAGTTGCAAATATGCGTCCCTAGGGGCAGTTCCCGCATTAGGCTCTTTGCTCTGAGATCCTATGGGGCAGGAGAGGGTAACATATCATATTGAACACTTGTTAAGTGCTGATGCCGCTGCACGCACTGGGCGAGGAATGCACTGAGTGGGATTTGTGGGCTGCACTGTGGATGGTCCCAACTGCTGAGCAGGTATCAGGAATGAGATGTCCTGAGGTTGGGAGCTGAGATGGAGTTGAATGAGATAGACACTGAGTGGCACTCAGTATTCAAAAGGATGGAAAGAGGGGAATCAAACTTTAATGGTTCTAGAGGAGACTTAGATGACACTGGATGTATTGAAAGAGAGAGACAGAGACAGAGAATGAAAGAGGAAAAAGGGGGAGACAGAGAGAATGAAAGAGGAAAGAGGGAGGGAAGGAAGGAAGAAAAATAGAGGAAGAGATGGAGGGAAGAGAAAGAAGAAATTACCTACTCTTATCTACTTCTCTATTACTAAAACGCATTCTGTCCTCCATCTTGTTCACATCATTTTCCCAATGAATTTAACTCAAGACCTTACTCAAATCTTTCAATAAATCTTTGCTGGACTACTCTAGCTCCCAAAGATGTCCCTTACTAATTATCTCATTGAGTGGGATTTGATGTGTCATTATAACAATATTTCACTCTTGTATTAAAATGCTATCTAATGTGTTCAAAACTAAATTCCTCAAAGTCAGGTCTTATCATTTGCTTTATTCTGCATCTTGTACAACTCTCAATACAATGTTGGCACACAGTGTAAAGTTGATGGTGATGAACTATACTAAATTTGAAACTGAAGTCTCATGGGAATTACAGATCTTCTCTATATTCCTACATGGACTAGGGTTTAGCTCAGTTGGTAGGGTGCTACTCTGTACTCTCTGAGGACTTGAGTTCAATCCCCAGCACCTAGAAAAATGGGAGAAGGATGAGGCAATCCACTTCTAAAGCAATCCCAAAACAATCACCCATCGAAAGCCCAACGAATGTCGCTATGAGTCCAATCCCACTTGCTGGCACCTGCTGACAACAAACAACTCTACTCCCACAGGCCTGGACTATTTTTGACTAATAATTCATGGACTGATTCTGACCTACATCCCTCTCCCTGTTTTCTCTCTTCCTTAGTTTCTACTCCTTAGAATCTTCCTCCGTCTTTCTTGATCATCAAGTACCTGTCATCAAGAGAGGGTGTCCATGGCCCTCTCCTGCATCTTGTCAATAATCTTAGACAAGTATGATCTAAGTCCCAAGTCTTGTCCTCAGGTACCATAAGGATTCTTCCCACCCAACTATAGCCCCTAGAATTCCATAAAAAGTCACTGCACAGCTCTCTCTGGGTCAGGAAGTCCTACTGTTCCTTTTCTTCCAGTTTCCTTGTTTCTGTACTATGTCTGGCATCCTCCTGCTGCATGACTCTTTATCAGTGATATAGGAAACCCTGTTTGCCTCGAGCACCTCCAGGTGCCTCTGCTGGTCTGCATCAGCGACTTTAACTCCTCATGCTGTTGTTCAACAATAAGTGATCCCTGCCTGGTGCCCGATCCTTTTCTCAGATTTCCTGATTGTGGGAGGGAGGCCTTGGCAGGCCTTGTCATTAAACAACTCACTTGAGCAAGAAAATCCTGTCATGTGGCCACCTTGTCTCTATACAGGGGCACCAGGGAATGAGAAACTGGTGGAGAAGATCGCATCTCATCACTATCATTTAGAAGATCCACCTTGTTCCTGGAAATATGGAAACACTTGCTTACATTTTACCCCCCATTTCCCTTCCCAGGAGTGCTTCTTAAACACTGAGTTCCTTTACACTTGGCTTAAAAGCAATCCTTTCCTGCCCTATAAAGCTTTTAACTTTTCAAAGCATTTTCATACCTTTAATCTCATTTGAGCCTTACAATATCCCTGTGAGGTAGGTAGAGAAGGCACTATTAAGCCCATTTGAATAATGAGCAAAAGAGACCCAGGAAGATGGAGTGTCTTGATCCACATCCCATGAGCAGGGACCCTTGTCTCCTGATTCCTTGATTAGGTCCTTTTCATCATTCTAGGAACCTAAGTAACTTGGTCATCCTCTTTTCAAGTTCTCTTGTGTCCTGACCCCACCCAGCAGGAGAGGGAAGGGAGTAGAGGATGTATGGGGATGGGGGCGGAGGGAGATGCAGCAAAGAAGAAGGTACAGAAGGGGAAAATGCTTATGTGACTTCCATATTGATGATTGCTCATTAGTGAGGGAGAGGTCAGGGCACCTGCCGATAATGATGTCTGCATTATGGTAGTTAATGGAAATGGTGCAGGACCTGCCCTATCAAAAACTAATCTGCCCAGGAGACACCCAGGCTCAGCATAGCAAGAATAAGCACCCCGCTGGGGCCAGCTCCTGGAACTGAATCCAAAGCCATTAGTATCCCAAGGCCTTGCCCTGCATCCAGCAGGTCCTGCTGATTCAGACAGGGTGGAGGCTCCAGCCATTAGTGGGGCCAGGAGAGAACTGGGAACACAGCCCTGGAGATGACAGGAGGCTTTGATTCATGCAGGCTGCCTGTAAGAATGCCCAGAAGTCCACATGGAGGGACTGAGGAATAGGGAGCAGAAGTCCTCTTTGCCCCAGGTCCATGGGGGTCTTGGCCTAAAAGCTCCGCTGCCTGGCCTTATAGGCCCCTAGTATCAACATCTCTGGTAACCATGGCTGTAGTCAAGCAGGAAGGTTCCTGTGGCCCCTGGACAGTAGTGTGCACTGGACTAGGAATCTGGACACTTGAGGACTAACTCTGTCTCTGCATTAACCAGCTATGTGACCATGGCTGAGGCTCTGCCCCTCCATACATGATTATTTATCGGACAATGGGTGTATTAATAGCTGCTCATTGGATGACAGTGAGGTCTTGATTTTCCCCTCCAAAAACTCAAGTCAAAATCCGATCCACACTGTGAGGTATTAAGAAGGTCCAAACTTAATTTAACTATGGTATTTAGAAGTGGGACATTTGGGAGGTGAGTAAGATTAAATAAGGTTACCAGGGAGGGTCCCCATGATTGAATACTGGAGGCTTTATAAGAAGGAGGGACACTAGAAGATATCCATGCATGTTCCCTGTCTCTTGACATATTATATGATAGGCTGCCTTGGGACTCTGCCATCAGGAAGGCTACCATCAGATGTGTCCCTGACACCTTGGACCAGAACTGTAGGCTCAAATAAGTCTCTTTTCTTTATAACTTATTCAGCTTTTGGTATTGTATTCTTAGCAACAGGAAACAAACCGACATCTCTTGCTTTATGAGATTTTTGCCCTTCTAAGGAAATTCACAGATCTTGCACTGCCACCTCCCCCACCCCCAAGCCCGTTGTCATGATGTCCCAGGAGCTGTTGTTACACATTAAGGGTTTTGAAGTGTTTCTCCATTCTCATTTCAATAAATAGAGACCTTGGAAAACCATAAAGTTACCTAAAGTAATAAAAGTGCGACTCTTTTAGTACAGGAACATTCACGCTATTCCCTTAAATATCACCCAATCGTCAGAGTGAATAATGACCATTTGTATGGGTTAGTTCTGGTTCCAATCCTGTAAGATCAATCATCACAATGAACCATTGCTAGAGAATATCAGAAGTCCATTCTTCTATTTGGTTTTGGGCAACACAATGAAGTTTCTTTGAAACTCTATGTACCTAAACTACTTTGAATATGACTCTTTCACCATATAGCACAATCCCTAGTAGAAATTTTAAACCATTGTACTATTCTCCAAGTTTAACAGAGGTAGAGTCTATTCTTGCCCAGCTCTACACAGAATGGTTAGGAATCTGAGACTCAAAATCTTTTCTATAACAGAATTCAAGAATCCCTAGGCTAAATCTACATTCATTAGAAGAGCTATTTTGAAGACTATCTGGGCCCCTAAAGTTGTACATGTTTCATTAAATGCACATCCTCATTATCTCCCACACTGTGGTTAAGTAAAAATCCCACAATCTCAGATTCTTCTGCTCAGTGGAGGAGAGAGAGAGGAGGGAGAGAAAGAGAGAGAGAGAGAGAGAGAGAGAGAGAGAGAGAGAGAGAGAGAGGCCCTACTTCCCAGCTGCTGCTGTACTCAGTGTGGCTTATGGAATTTGGGTCAATGGGATGAATAGGATTTCTCCCCACACCATATCAACTGGCTGGATATGAGCATCCTGTAGTGGACTCTAGGGTACTCAAAGGTCACAAATTGCGAAGATACTGGGTACCTAAATCACTGCCTGAAGGAGAGTCACTCAGGAGCACTGCCTCATCAGAAGCACCTACAATGGACCATTTCAGAAAACAGAAATGAAATTTTGTAGTGTTCAGTCCCTCAACTTTGGAATTCTTTGTTACAGCCACTAGCTTACTCCTAACTTACCACATTTCTGTCTAAAATGGTTTTAGTTTGCACACAGAATGCTAGGAATCAGAAGATACATTTCTATAGAATACTGTTCAGCTAGAATATGTGAGAAGTGGATTAACAACAGCCAAAATATTTTCTGGTTCAATGGACTTGAATCAGCTGTATTAACTGGAAGTCAATCCTAACTAGAGCAAGAATGTTGGAGGGCTAAGGCCAGGTTGGCTCAAGAAGGGTTTTTACCCAGTTGCCCCCTGTTAGGGTTACCGGGTTCTTAGAGATGGACATACCTATCGGTGATGGCCAAGGCCATAGGCAGGAAGACAATAGTGTTGATTCAAATCAGAAGGCAAATGGAAATCATCAATGAGAGTAAGGGAGTTGGTGAACATGAGCAATATGCAATGACATGCATGTATGTCATAGTGAAACCCAGTAAGTTGCACACTAGCTTCAAAAAATGATGAATAAAATAAATTTTTAAAAATATCAATGAAGCATGAAGAGCCTAGCTAATCCCAGTCAGGAGGATCAAGAGCACAATGGGCCAGCTGCCAGGATTAAGTTGTGACAAATGGTTCAAGGCTAAGGCTATGACGGGCAAATATTGTGTTGGAAATTTATGGTGCTTGTTCTGTTTGGAACCAGCCAATCCAGTGGCTTCAAAGTAGGACAATGTCTGAAGCAATGAAGAAATAATCCTAGTTCAGTTTTTCTTATGCTGTGGCAATTATTTTCAATATAGTTTTTAAATCTAATCTACAAGCATAATTAATATAGAATTACATCCTTCAGCCAGGGGAGTATATCATCTACAGAAATATTTAAGTTACAGATGAGAAATATACTTGAAAGAAGATATAATTATAGAGCACATATTCTGCAACCTGTTGGTCAATAAAAGTTAGGAGCTGTAGGCTCAATTTCTAATGTGTGCAATATAACCTTGGGCGTATGATTTGTCTTCATTTTAGTTTCCTCACCTGTTTAAAAAATGGGGGATGATTGCATTTGAAAACAAGATGAAAGTCATGTCCATCTTTACAGCTCTGAGTATAAAACTTATCTTTCACTATGGAGAGATAGAGGTGAAGGGAAGCTTGTCTGCCTTCCTATGCAATGGGACCCTAACTATAAAGTCTGGGGACCTCTGTCAACAAGTGATCACTTACTAGAGAGTTCCAGGCAGCTCAGGCCTATTGGGGACAGGGGTCTCATACAAGAGCTTTGTAGGATCCTTCTGAATGCACATGGCAGAGAAAAAGACCCCAGTGCTCTACAGTACACAGAACCAGCTAAAGATGGCCTTTCTTCCTCAGCTCTTCAAGGCTTCAACAAGTCACTTAACCTTCTGAGCCCTAGTATTCTCAGTTACAAAATGCAGATAGTAACCAATTTCTTTCAGAGTTTGAGCCCAGCACAACCTACTCCCATTTTCTGAGTCTCCTGGTTTATTAGAACAAATTTTAAAGTGTCAAAACAAACTTATCAGAATTCTGACTGTATTTTAAATATTTATACTTCTTGTTAGGTGGTATTGAGTCTAGTTCAACTCACCATGGCCCTATCTATGTAGAGCAGAATGAAACACTCCCCCAGCACTGTGCCATGCACACAATCTCTTTTAACCCATGTTTAAACCCATGTAGCAGCTACTGTGTCAATCCACCTAGTTCTTGTTAGGTGCTACTGAGTCAGTATCCGACTCATAGTTACCCTACGTAAGACAAGCGAAACACTATTGTCAGTGCTTCTCTGCTATTCATAAGGTTTTTAATGGCTGATCATTTTTTGGGAGTGGGTTGCTGGGACCTTCTCCCAAGCCTACAACACCTGGTGTTTCCAGGTGGTCTCCCATGCAAGTATTAACCAGGTCCAACCCTGCTTAGCTTCCGAGGTCTGATGGGATCAGACACCATGGTGATATTGCTGTGGGCCCACCTAGCTGAGGGTTTTCCTTTTTTTCATTTACCCACCACTCTCCCAAACATGATGTCCTTCTCTAGGGATTAGTCCCTCATGACAACATGTCCAAAATACATAAGACAAACTCTAGCCATCCTTTCTTCCAAGGAGCACTCTGATTCTATTTCTTCTAAGATAGATATGTTGATTCTTTTGGCAGTCCATGGTATACTCAATATTTGTCTCCAGTACCATAATTCAAAAAGTTCAATTCCTCTCCTGTCTCCCTGAATAAATGTCCAGTTTTCACAAGCATATGATGCAACTGAAATTATGCCATGAGTCAGGCGCACCTTCATCTTCAATGTGACATACTTACTTTTCAGCACTTTAAAGAGGTCTTTGGCAGCAGCTTTTCTCAATTCAATGCATCTTTTGATTTCTTGACTGCTGCTTCTATGGGTGCTGATTATAGAACCAAATAAAACAAAATCGTGGACAACCTCAATCTTTTCCCCATTTATCATGAAGTCGCATACTAACCTAGTGAAAGAATTTTTGTTTTCTTGAAGTTGAAGCGCAATCCATACTGAATGCTATGTTCTTTGAACTTCATCAGTAAATGTTTCAAATCCTCTTCACTTTCAGCAAGCAGAGTTGTGTCATCTGCATAATGCAGGTTGTTAATGAGTCTTCCTCAATCATGATGCCGTGTTCTCCTTCGTAAAGTCCAGCTTCTCAGATAATTTGTTCAGCATAGAGATTGAAGAGGTATGGTGAAAGGATACAGCCCTGACACATACCTTTCTCAGCTTTAAACCAGGCAGTGTTTCCTTATTCTGTTCAAATGACTCCTCCTGGTCCATGTACGGTTTCCTCATGAATACTATTTACATTTAATGAACTAATATTTTAAATCAGGCCTTCAAAACCACAAAAAGTTGGGTTCAGTTTCAAGTTAGAATTTGGAGAATTTGGGCTTGCTTTGGGTTTGAGTTTAAAGTTTTATTTCTGTGTGGAGATAGACATTTTTTTTCAATGTTTCCTTTTCTATTTGTAAATAGCTAACCATACAAAGAAACATTTAAAAATGACACTAAACCCAATACTTTACTGGGTTTGTATTCAAGTTCAGGATCAGGAAAATTTATAAACATGCTTGAACTGGAATGAATTCCAGATTCAGATTCTAGTTCAGTTTGAAGCCCTGCTGTCTACACATAGGGTTTAAACCTGAACCCAAACCAAACCCACACTTTCTAAATTTTAATGTATCAAATGCACACCCAAAACAGAATCCAATTTTTCACTGGTTGGAAGCCCTGTTTTAATACATAGTATGCGTGAGTGTATCATCATTTAACAACATTGAAGACCCTTGTAAAAGTGAGGGCAGATCAAATGGCCCCCCCTCCATTAAAGTCCTATCTCCCTATGCCCTTGCCTGCCACTAATCTTCCTTGTGGTAAAGGATTCAATCAGAAAATGTTTTGCAAAGTGCCTGGCATGGCATAGAGAGTAGGTACTCAATAAGCGGTAGCTATTATCCTGACGATGATGTATGGGCAGGTCTGAAGTACAGTGAGACCTTGTGAACACCTCCAAGTCACCCTGGGGAGTGAGGTATAGACTGAGGATTTGCAGTTCCCTCCTGGTCTGCAGATCTGGTGCAGACATGGCTCCCCATCCTCCTCAATGCTTGCTCCTCCTGCAGCCACAAAGCATCTTTAAACACCGCCTTCCTGAGCAGGGATCTCCAGCTCCCTGGCTGGTGATCTGACCCTCAGTGCAAAGGCCACTTGAGTCTTTGGTGTTGTTAGGTGCCATTGAGTCAGTGTCCGACTCATAGCGACCCTATGTATAACAGATGAAATACTATTATCAGTGCTTCTCTGCTCTTCATGGGGTTTTCAATGGCAGATTGTTTTTTGGGAGTGGGTTGCCAGGTCCTTCTCCCATGTCTACAGCACCTGGTGTTCCTCGGTGGTCTCCCATCCAAGTATTAACCAGGCCCGACCCTGCTTAGCTTCCAAGATCTGATGGGATCAGACACCACAGTGGTACAGCTGCAGGCCACTTGAGTCTTTAGGAAAAGAAATTGAGGATCCCTTCTGTTCCCTGCCATTTATTTACTGCAGATTATTTATTGTGGAAATATGAGATGGATGGTTAGGGAAGGAGAGAACAAACAAACTTACCTTCTTCGCTTGCCTTAACACGTTTGAGTTCCTACTTGTATGCACTGAAATGTCTATAATTTACTTTTCAGTTTTGCAATGTTTACGGCTTTTATGTCATTTGAAGGTTATTTATAACAATTATATAAGGAAGCAAAGTGCCATAAACTGAAGTAATTTACTGTAAAATATCTGAAATGCTAAAATATCAAACGGTGCGTTACTGTAGTGCCAGCGCTGCTCTTGGAAAAAAGGAAAAGAGGAAAAAAGAAGTCTAAAAATATAGACTCTGCCCTATCAGTCAGTCTGTTACACTCATCTTGCAGAGAGTTATAAACTCAGGAACAACTGGCAAGTATTAATTTAATTGCTTTGCAGGAGGGTTTGGAATTGTTGAAAATATGGCTTCTCATCATAGCATCTGTGGGCTTAAATGGATGATTCTGGAGCAAAGGAGAAGCCAAGCACATGGGCATGAAGTGGACCATCACCTTCTTCTGCTCTTGCTGTGAATGTCTTAAATCCAGATGACAGGGCATCGTGTTGCTGCCAGTAGAGAGAGAAATCGGGAGGACGAGTCCAAACTTAGCTCGCTAGATGCAGAAAGCCAACCAAGAAACTTGAGGGCATGAAGTCAGTGAGAGATTCAGGTGTGGCAGGCAGCCATTGCAGGACAGGCTAGTGCCTCCCCAACTACAGAAAGGCCTTTAGGTATTCTCAAGGCCATGGCCTCATAAAACTACCTCGCTTCATCCATCCTCTCATTCATTCATTCAACAAATGTTGAATACTTACTGTGGGTCAGTCAGGTTTTGAAAATGCAATCATGACTAAGACAGAAGTAGCCCTCATGGGACTTCAGATCCAAAGCATCAATACTAAGAACCTTGGAGATGTGTCTACTGCAAAGCTGATAATCTTAGACTCCAGGTTGAGCGTGGAGGGAGCTGGTTGATTAAAGCATCCAATGGAATTGCAATTATGTTGTGGGAATGTAACAAGAGGGCTTGTTCTAGAATATGGTAGGGTGGCCTCCTCTCTAAGCATGGAGCTGGGCTTGTGAGTGGGTGGGTGGGGATCACTCCAAAGACAGCTGCCTCCCTCTTGGCTTCAGCTAGGGAAAGAAAACAGAGTGGTTGTGAGGTATTCATACAGTTCCCTGCTGAAAGAAAAAACTGCCTTGTGGTCATTGATCAATCTGAACTGGCCATAGGAGACTAATGAATTTCAGGTCAGTCACCTCCATGTGAACCAGGGCATGTGGATTCTAGGCGTCATCCTGCTGTAGTAAAAACCCCTACTGGAATTATGTGGTGGTAGGGATGCAGAGACTTTCTCTGGGACCCCAGTAGTATGATAATAAGATATGCAGGCTGGGTATCATAGACATATTACTTGGATTCTTGTCAACTAAAAGTGACTCTGCAGGTAATGAGAAATGCAACTATTCTGCCCCTAAATATTCCCCTTTCTCTGGTGCCACAGCATCCCCCAAATCCTCCATCATCTCTGCATTCCTAATGAGTCACTTTATCTCCTCCCTATGGGCTTCCTGTGTTTTTATTTCTTTTATTAAAAATACATTTTTGAAGTATATGTCCAAAAATGAGCATACATGGCATATAGGTTGATGAAACATCACAAAGCTAACACACTGATCTAAGCTTACATTAAAACAATAGAACATTCTGGAACTATAGAAGCCTCCTTTGCTCCCTCCCCATCATTACTCCAGCTCCATTCCAGAGATAAGCACCTATATATCAATATAGTATACTCCCTTTCATTAGGTTTCATTGTTTCTGCATTGTTTGAAAATCCATCTTTGTCCATTCATTTTTCATTGCCATATATTATTTAATTGTAATATAATACCACAATCTATCCATTCTATTGCTTATGGACTTTAAGATTTATTTTTTTAGTATTTGGGGGTTGAATCTAGGGCTTCATGCATGCTTTACAAATGCTCTACCACTGAGCTTCTCACCCAGTCTATTTTTTATTTTTTATCTTACTGAGTCTTGCTAAGTTATAGAGGCTGCCTCTGGCCTTGAATCTGCAATTCTCCTGCCTCTGCCTCCCAAGTTGTTGGGATGGCAGGCATGAGTCAACACCTGGCTTGGACTTTAAGATTATTTCTGATTGTTGTAATAAATAATGCTGCTATAAGCATTCTTGTGTATGTCTTTGTGTACGTATATGCATCTCTTATAGTTGTATGCATACCTAGAATTGGAATTTCTGAATCATAGGGTATGCACATGGTCAACTTCATTACCTGCTGTCAGATGGTTTGTGTTCCCAAGTGCATTGCTCTGACCTTCATTTTCCCCACCACTGGATAAGAGTTCTGATTGCTTTACATCTTTATTCCCTTGGTATTTTCAATCTTTTACATTTTACTCATCATGATCAGTATGTATTATATTTATTGTTGTCTTTTATTCAAATATTTTTGAGATATAATTTACATAGACCTAATAACCATTTTAAATATACAAGTTGACATGTTTTTGACAAATATGATAGTCTTATTATATTTGTCAACTTTGTCAAATATAATCTTCATCCTTTGTCTTAGTCACCACAGCCGCAGTCAAGATATAAAACATTTCACCATCCCAGGAAGTTGTTTCCCCTTGCAGTTGATCTCCCCAGCAGTCAACACCCAGCCACTCACCCCAGGACCACCACTGAAATGATTTCCATCACCATAGGCCAAGTTTGCTATTTCAGAATTTCATAAAAATGTAATCATGACACTATATACAATCTGAGTCTGATTTATTTAACTCAGCATGATATTTTGGGGATTCTCCCATGTTGCTGTTGCTTATGCCTATAGTTCATTTATTTTCGTTACAGAGGAATAACCCATTGTCCACATATCACAATTTGTTTAACCCTTTTCCCATTGATAAACATTTGAGTTGCTTCTCATTTGGGGCTATTATGAATAAAGCTGCCATAACCATTTATGTTCAAGGCTCTTTGTAAAATTTTATTTTCCTTGCTCTTACAATAACATCTAAGAGTAGAAGCAGTGGGTTATAGATCAGGTGTGTGTTTACCTTTTTAAAAGAACTGAAAGGCAAAAACCCTGTGCTGTTTGATATTTCCCCACCAATGCAGAGGAATCTCATTTGTGGCACATCCTCACCAACATTTGATAGATACTGTAATTTTAGACATTCTAGTGAACATGAAGAGTTATTTCCATGTAATTTTACTTTGCATTTGCTTAATGTTTAGACAAGTTGAATATCTTTTTAATATGTTTATTGTCCATTTTGTTATCTTGTTTTATTAATTGTCTATAGTGTCTTTTCCCTCTAGGTTTTGGATTAACAATCTTTTCACTTATTGAATTTTCACTTATTGAATTTGTTTATACATCTTGGATCTTCGTCCTTTGTTGGCTGTTAGGAATATTTTCTAGAGGACTGCTTTCAAAGGGTGAATCCCACTGAAACAGACAATCTGCTGAGTCACTTACACAGAAGTTAATGTTTAAGATAAATTCTGTTCTTAGGAATTGGACTATAGGATTTATTGATCAATGAAGAAAGAAGAAGAAGGAGGAGAAATAGAACTGGCCAGAGCAATAGGGTAGAGATAAAAGAGCCAAGAGGATGATGCAGAGGAGAAGAAGGGTTTGGGAGTTATGATAGTAAAATGCTTTGATACATACACAATGGATAGTGGCTGCTGATCCTGGGAACATTGTGGATGAATTTGGATTTAATGATTATTAGTACAGAGATTGACAAAGATAGCCTATCATCACTTGTCTCACAGTGATGAAGAAGTGTGTATCTGTGGCAATACTAGCATAAAACATAATTTTAGAACTCTAAGAAACCTGGGAATTGTCTGTTCTCATCCTCCTCATTTTGTAGACAACTTTAAAATGCAGAGCAGAATGAGTTGCACAAAGTCACAATGTCAAGTTTGTATTCTAAAGATTAATGTTGTCTACTGTGGATCTGAAAAGTGAAAAAAATATATGTGCTTACCATCTTGATTGCCAATTTGTAATATGTATCATGGAGATATAATTCCCAGCTCTGTCTTCTAGGAACTTCCTGTTGAATGGCAAGATAACACACTCCCACAGAATGGTTTGAGAGCAATAGAAGAAGTGTCATTTTCAAGCACAAACACAGGGACTTGGATTTGGTCTAGCGAACTCGGCCAGTGATTAGCTTTCATGGTGTCAGGCAAAATCATGGCAGATTTAGGTGTCAGGATTTCTGCCCATTAGTAGGGCTTTACAGCCAATCATATTAATTCTTTTCAGGGGGCAAAATATGTATTTGCCTACTGCTTAGTCAAGTTCTTGAAAACCTCTGCTGGATGTGGGTTTGTATTCAGCAGGCATGAGTGCTGGATAAATGCTTGTTCATTGATGGACGGATTCAGTTTGTTGAGAATAGCAGCTAGGAAAAGAAAGTGCACTAGGCTCACCTGTCCCTCAGGGCTGTGAATATAGGAGACTCCATCCCAGAACTTGCAGGAGACAAGGATCTGCTGAGACATGTCATTTTCAAGGGCCATTGATGTCACAGGTCAGCATGCAACAAATATACCTGGTAACACGAGCAGGTTTGCAAGAGGAACAAAATAGTCTTTCTGAAGAATAAGCAATAAGAACAGATATTTGTATACTCCCTCATTTTTATTGATGGTGGTAATAATAGGTGCTGCTTATGGAGCAAATTCAGTTCTAGGCAGAGTTCTAGACATTCTATAGATAGCAAAATGCATTAAGAAGCTTTTTCATTCATCCCACAAATATTCTATGATTTATGCAGAGTAAATAATAATGTATTCATAGATAAGGAAACAGAGGTAATAGGATACACACACACACACACACACACACACGGACTGGGGTTTAGCTCAGTTGGTAGAGTGCTTCCCCTCACTCTCTGAGGACCTAGATTTGATCTGCAGCACCACAAAAATGGGAGAAGGATGTGGCAATCCACTCCTGAAGCAATCCCCAAACAATCAGCCATTGAAAACCCTGTGAGGATCATTATGAGTTGGACCCTACTCAACAGCACCCAATAACAACAACAGCAACTATATCTCATATATGTATCGTGTATGTATTTATTTTCTTCACAGTTGATTTCATCTAATATTCAGTGGATTGTCATTTCCAGATAATAGAAAAGGTAACTGAGGCTCAAAGGATTCACAAGAGCAAGTTTATATCAAGCCTTGGACTAAACCCAGGTCCCTCACTCTCAAGTAACCTGACCTCCTGATCTTGTATATTATAATTTTTGTAATTTTGATACCTTTCATCCATATTTTTTCAGTGAATAGAATTTTCATACTTGTAACCAGTGGCATAGCATCTCAAGCAAGAAGTACGGCATCCCATACACCACTAGAACATGATAAAGAAAAGAAAGATGTTTCTGAGTGAGAAGGGACAGTCATGAGCTAGCCCTGCCTGTTAATTTGTCCTTCTGGGTTTCCTCCTTCAAAATATGTAAAGTAAGAGTGATTTATTTTCCAAGGAGTTAGAGTAAGAAAATGAAAGAGAAACCAAAGCTGTTGTGTGTTGGTCACTGGTGGTGCATAAAGAAGGCAAAGCTGGGTCTCTGCCCTGGAGGAGAGCTCCTCAGTCCCCCAAGTTGCTCAGGGATTTCCACTGCACATCCCTCAATGAATCATGCTTCTCTCTCCCATCTGTCTCCTTCTCTTCCCTCTCAGCAAATACTAATACTAGGTTCTGTTCCCTGCCCTCATAGTCTTGTGTCTATGCTATGGGTTGGATAAGTGGCCTCCAGTGGTCTATGTGTCAAAGGCCTGGTCCTCCAGGGTGGTGCTATTGGGAGGTGGTGGAACCTTAGTGGGAGGTCCTTAGGTCCTTAGGGACATGCCCTCTTTTGTTTCTTGGCCATGAGATGAACAGTTTGCTCCTCCACCTGTTCCCTGTTCTTGCCATCTGCCACACCCACCAGAGGTCCAGAGCAATGGGTCTGCCAGTCGTGGACTGGAACCTTTAAAATTGTGAGCCAAATCACTCTTTTTTTCTGTAAAGTTAATTATCTCAGGCTTCTCATTACAGAGATGGAAAGCTGATGAGCACAGACCAACCCAAGGTAGTAAGTGGCACCTTAGCACTACCAACAAATGGTTCCTTAGGAGGTTGCTCTGTGCAGTGGAGACTGCATGGCATCAAAGAGCCAAGCAAGAAAGGGTTGGTATCTTGGTCTGGTCACACTGTGCAACTTTTGGCAAGATACTTGGCCCAAGTCTCACTTTCCTCCTCCATTATCATGGGGATAATAATTTCTAGGGCTGGGATTTAGCTCAGTTCATAGAATGCTGCTCTGCATGCTCTGAGGCCCTGAGTTCGATCTCCAGCATTGCAAAAATGAGAGAAGAACATGGCAATCGACTCACAAAGTAATCTCAAAAAGAATCAGTCATTGAAAACCCTATGAGATAGGCACTGACATAGTGCCAGGCATGACACAGTGTCAGGGAGTTTTTCATTCTGTTGTACATAGGGCTGGTATGGGTTGGATCTGACTCAACAGCACCTAATGATTTCTGAGTCATGATGTACTGAGGAACTTTGTAGATCCTAAAGGTCTCTGGCACAATAAAGAATAATGATAGGTCTTGCACAAGATGACATTTCAAACTTGATCCTAAGAAGCTGACTCAGCATCCATAGGCAGCTGGGACACCTGGCACCATCGACATATCTAAGATAATGATTGGACAAGGGGAGAGGCTCTTGAGAAAGCAGTTTGTGTAGTGTGGTGACAATTCCCATCCAAAAACATGGAGACTGACATTCCACTAAGAACTTCAGTGCTTGGATTGATAGGACTTAGTTCTTTGAGGAGAAGCAAAGGACCACCGGGAAGTGAAATCACTAAAACCTTATCAGGTCCCTTCTGCTCAGTTTCAATGAGAGGGCAAAGAAGTCATAGCCATCCAGTCCAGGGTGAGGCTGGAAACTGATGGACTTTTCAACTATTTGCCCAACTACAGGACCATGTGGCAAGAAAGGCCACATCCCAGCTCAATTGCTTGTAAGATGTGTGACTGTGTCTCTGTGGGCATATGATATCCCATATCCAAGCTTGCTTTCTCCACCTATAAAATGAGGGTAACAGCATTAGCCTATGAGGGTCATCATAGGGTAACAAACGAGAAAGGATATAGGAAGTCTTTTATACCTCCTGCAATGTGTTACCACCCACGTCTTGGCCACAAAGGGAATGAAGAGAAGGAAATGGAATAATGGTTCCTACCTTGGGAACCCCAGTGCCCTGCTTCTGGGCTGCACAGGTCCTCATGTAGTAAGTCCCACCAATGACTGGCAAGTTCCACTCCCTATAAAGAAAGATGCTCCCACACTGTATTCCTGAGCTCAGTTTCCTGACTGCTATGATTGTGTGTGGGCTGGGATTTAGCTCAGTGGGTAGAGCGCTGCACTGCAGTCTCTGAGGTCCTGAGTTCAACTCCCAGTACTGCAAAAATGGGAGAAGGGCCTGGAAATCCACTGCCAAGGCAATCCCGAAGCACTCAGCCATTGAAAACCCTATGAGGGTCACTATGAGTCGGATACCGACTCGATGGCACCTAACAACAACAACAACAACAATTGTGTGTGGCCTGCATCCATAGCACTGTGGCATCTGACCCCACACTGTGGCATCTGATCCCATCAGATCTCAAGAGGTAAGCATAGTTGGGCCTGGTTAGTACTTGGATGGGAGACCACCTGGGAACACCAGATGGTATAGGCTTGGGAGAAGGACCTGACAACACACTCCCAAAAAAAATCTGCCGTTGAAAATCCTATGATTAGCAGAGAAACACTGACAATACTGTTTTGCCTGTTGTACAGAAGGTCACTATGAGTCGGACATCAACTCAATAGCACCTAACAACAATAACAATGATTGTGTATGCTTAGATTCAGGGGCGCCTCCTCAGAGAGCAGCACCCCTCTTGGCATTGAGAGGTAACTGTTTCCAGGAAAGCAACACTGGGCCTCAGGAAACTGGGGCTGTGAGCATGGGTCCTGCCCTCATGGCACCCCCCAGCACAAAGGCCAGGGCCTCCTTATCTCCACTGACTCTCAGTTTCTCCATTTGTCAAATGCAGGGTTGATAAGATGACTTCCATGGCCCCTCCAGCTTTCAAACTCTCTGATTCCTCAGAGGCTAAACAAAACATAACAAAATGCCAAGGAAGGATAAATTCATCAAAATAAAATACTATAGCTCTGTTATTAGACCAGGCATTGGAGGGTAGCCAGTGAAAGCTGACACAGCCCTCACTTGCAAACGCATCCCCTTCCTCTCTGTTTCTCTGGCCCAAGTGCCACTGTTAACTCAACAGGCTCAAGCAGAGTCCACAGGGCACCCCGCCTGCCATGCAGGACTGAATTGCCAGGGCGTCAAGGCACAAAGGGAGGCTGTTTTAATGAATGGCTGAGTGGCTGAGCTCCTCTCTTCTGTGGCAATTGCAGGAACAGCCTGTCATCATCCACTGACAACCTTTCTAGGTGGAGGGAAAACAGACTCAACTCTGAGGTGTGGCGTGTGAGGAAGGAGACTTGCTGTGCACTTGGAAGGACTCTCTTTCAGCACCTCTGATGGCACAACCTTGAACTCCTTACATAGTCCTTCACAGATCCTCAATTTTCTCAACTGAAATGGGCCTTAGAGCTCTCCCTACTATGACAGCATTGTTTTGCATGACAGTTTGTTTTTGAAGTCCTTGGAAAGTCCTCTGAGGGCTAAAGGACCACGTAGAGGTCAGGTGGCACTATTACTTGTTGTTTGTTATTGTTGTTAGGTGTTATGGAGTCGGTGTCAGGCAAAACAGTATTGTCAGTGCTTCTCTGCTATTCACAGGGTTTTCAAAGGCTGATTGTTTTTTGGGAGTGGATTGCCAGGTCTTTCTCCCATGTCTACAGCACCTGGTGGTCTCCCATCCAAGTATTAACCAGGCCCAACCCTGCTAAGCTTCTGAGATCCGACAGAATCAGACGACACAGTGGTAAGGCTGCAGGTGCCAATCACGTAGCACATCCATGTTTAAGCATTCTCTAGCCTACACTGATACTGCTACCTCTATGGTGTTGGATTCTAGATACTGTCAGAACACACTACATTTGGCAGCAGCAGGAGGGTAGTTGGGGATCCTTATCCCCTGGGCTGCCTGGGGGCAGAGCATGAGCTCACAGCCCCTGGGAGAAAGGCTCCTGCTCATGTAATTCATCTCCCAGGACAGCCCAGCACAGTTGTCAGAGAGGCTGAATCTGGCATATGGGTTTTCCCTCCTGTGCTGCTCAGTGAGAGAAATCTGTCACTGGCAAGACAGGACAGGTAACCAGGGAGGAGAAGATGATGTCTCCCTTAGAGATGTCATTGCCTCCCTTCATCCCCACCTCCCAGACGGCATCAAGAGAATCTCAATTCATCTCAGAGGGGTGCCCTACACTCTGCCCCTTCTTGTGCAGAGCCAGCTGCTTCCCCGGGATGAGGGCTCTATTAGAAAATGGGAATACCTTTGCTCTCCCAATTTCATGCCCTCTCCCTAACTTACGCAAAAGCACAAATTACTCTGGGACATAAGTAGTGCCCCCTGGGGAAGCATGCCAAATTTCTCTGGAAACTTAGAAGGCATGCAGTCATGACTGTCATTCTGAACCACAGGGGAGGTGGCTCATGCCATGATCAACTGAACCAATGAGCCTCGAATGAGCCTACACAGTGTCAGATATTTTGGTGGCTTTGGAAAGAGGAACAGGGCAGGACCACACTTATCATCAGGATCTGCCAGGCTAACTTCATTCATCATCGTCCGTGGGCCAACTTGTTTTTCATCTGAAACAGTTCATTTCAGACACAGGGTTCATGAACATCTCTAGATAAACTGGAAACATGTGGAGTCACTAAGATAAATGAGCTTCTAATTCCTCTTGTCCTCCCAGTATCTGTCAGCTTGTGCTGTAGAGTTTTGCATGTTGCTATGATGCTGTAAGCTATGCTATCAGTATTTCAGATACTAGCAGGGCCAGTCATGGTGGACAGGTTTCAGTTGAGCTTCCAGATGAAGACAGATAGGGAGAAGGACCCAGTAGCCCACTCCCAAAACAATTAGCCACTGAAAAACCTATGAATAGCAAGAAGCACTGCCAGATATAGTGCCAGAAAATGAGCTGGTGGCCCTATAGGTATCCAAGATACTAGCAGCACAGCTTTCAGCATCACAGCATGACAAGCTAACAGACATGTGAGGGAGAATGGGACTTGGGAAGCACAAAAAACCGAGTATCAGTAACCCTAGAAGCTCAAAACTCTTCTTTTTCTTGCAGAAAAGGGGTTTTGCTGGTGAGGGCTTTCCAGAGAATAGATCTGTTGTCCTTCCTCTGGCTCCACAAGAGGGTACAGCTTTTCTGGGAGGACACTGCAGGGTCAATGGCCATTGGTTGCTGACATGTTCTTTGTCACAGTAGACAGCTGCGTTTACTTTGGTTCACTGAGCCATGGGCTAGAGTAGGCTGAGTGGGGCTCTAAATGTCTCTTGTTTAAGCTGTTCTATAAGAATGCAGCCAAGGAACAGTGTCCTATGGCTTCATCACGCAGCATGACATGCTTTGCGCTCCACTTCCACCCAGAGCTAGGGCAGGAACTGAGCAAGGGCTGATCAAGACATTGTCATCCATTATTCACAGGGCTGAAAGACAAGGAGAGGTCCTCCGCCCCATATGAACCAGGAGGTACCAAATGAGCAGGAGCCACAGCATCAAATGGAGAAGCAGAACATGGCCAGACCTGCATCATGGAAATTCTTCAGTGCCTGTGGGCCTCCCAGGGGTACTGGCAAAGTGTGTGCTTTTAATCATCTGTAAGTTATTATCAGACTAGACACAGAAAAAGCAAAGCTGTTGAAAGAAAGAGAGGACAAATACCTAATCCCATTGGCTAAGGTAGATAGAGGAATTAACATGTTCAAAAGCTTCCTTGCAGCCAAAGCAACAAGGGAAATATGGTGTATTTGGTCAACTTTTATCTGATAGGATGAAAAATGGCATCTTGAAGAGAAGCAGAAATCACCTCTCTCCTACAGCAGGATCCAATGACTAACTAGAATATATCTTTAGCATCTTTGCAAGGAACAACAAGTGGCCAATGGACACATCTTCCACTGAGATTGTGGATTATGGGAGGCAGAGGGTAAAAACTGGCATGCAGGATGTTGGTGCCAGGTGTTAGGTAGGCATGGGGCTTCTCCTCCCCTCTGAGTGAACCACCTGCCCTGCAGAGCCCTAGGTGTGCATCAGGCTAGAGTCTGTGGTGCCCCCCAGAGCGCAGCTCCATACACATGCCCCATGGCAGGGCTTTGCACTCCCCAGGGCAGGTACAGCCTCATGGTTACCATAGGGACCAGGTTCCTCCTTCTCCTGCTGCTAGTGCAGGACCTGTCAAAGATGGCTCCTCCTTATAAGATGGGGCCTCCTTCTACCCACTGTCCCCCAGTCCTAAAAAGCCCATGAAAAAACCCACCAAACTTTTGACTCCAAAATCTGCCCTGCCCAGCAACTCTTCTAGCCTATCAGAACCCATTGCACACTCACTTCCTACCTATCCTGATGCATATGTCAGTCAATCACCCCTTCCACCTCCTACCTAGAGCCCATAAAACCCTCGCCCCTTACGCCCCCTGTGGCTGCTCTCCCTTTGCTAGAGACAACCCCGGCACAGCTTCTCCCAATAAAGGTCTGTTGAGTTTATGGGTTTTTCAGCTCCTCACCTAACACCAGGGACTCCAGGGGATGCTTGGGTGCAGCAGGTCACTGGGGCTGGATGGAGCTGAATGGTGAGGGACTTGTCACCAGCCTGGATCCCAGGCTGAATGGAGGAGAGAGCGGGCCAGGTAAGGAGCAGAGCCAGGTAGGTAGTGCTGAGGCTGAACTGAAGCAGCTGGGAGGCTGCAGCGAAGCTCAGGGGGAGGTGGACTGGATTTCTATTTCTTGTTTGCACTATGAAAATGTTCCTTTAACGTGAAAGCCTCTCTGTTAAATGGAGGGGAAAGAGAACTCTACGACAAGTAGAGCCGTAGAACAAAGGGAACAAAAGGAGGAAGCTGCTGAAATGGGCTTGTTGCTATAGATATGTGGAGACAGAGAGCTGGGCTGATGGATGGATGAAGGCAGCACTTGTAGCTCAGAGGCCCAAACAGGCAAACGGAGACAGTGTGCAGAGAGAGGAAAAGCATCGTCCCCAGAACTGAAGCTGGGAGTCAAGTGAAGTGGCTCAAAATAAAATGGCCAGGTCAGATGTCACACTCGGGGGCAATGCCAGGGAAAGGAAAGCCAAGAATAAGTCACAACTGGGAAGGACTTTTGGACCATCTCATTTAATGTGTGCGACCCATGGATGGGCTCCAACAACTGCAGGCTGCAGTTGCAGAGGGAGACAGGTTGGCCTCAAAGCATTGGATGGGACGTAGGAGAACCTTTCAGTAAATTAATCTGAGAACCACCTTCCGTGTTCAATCTGGATCTCCAAACACACGTACACATGTGTGTGTGCAAACACACACACACACACACAACTTCAAAAAGGAACTAATAAGTTACAATAGCAACAGACACTTAGAAGTAAACCTGTCTTGCCGTAGGTAGAGAGGGGAGTAAATTTTGTGGGGAGCCAATAAAATGAAGCTCCTCTCCTACAGGAATTGTACGGGTTATTGCCTCAAAGGTGACCTATGGCCACAGAAGGCTTATAAATTCCAGTGTTTATGGAGTCTTTCTTCATTTGTGCTGCAAGTAATTAAAGCATGGGGGCAAGTCTCGTAAACTCCAGGGGTCTCGCCATAAAGGTCCTCAGCTAGCAGATCTACTGTAGAAAGATTCAATCAAAAGCGCAGGACCAGGGCTGTGGGACCCACCTCTATCTTGGGCCCGCCAAGTGGCTCCGTGTCTGTTTATATCACAGCATCAAGGACATGCCTTGGGGCCAGGCTGCTCTGTAGAAGCCACCAAGGCAACTAGGACAGACATCATGCTGCTAGAAGCCGGGGTTTGGAAAGGAAATGGACCCTCAGGTTTTAACCCTTTTGTCTTCTGCTATTCTCAGAAATGGAAGAAGGACCCAGTAGCCCACTCCACAAAAAAAAAAAAAGAAAGAAAGAAAGAAAAAAAAAGCCATTGACAACCCTATGAGTAGCAGAGAAGCACTGACAATAGTGTTTCACCTGTTGTACATAGGGTGGCTATGAGTCAGACATCAACTCGACAGCACCTAACAACAACATTCTCAGGATAAAATTCAAGTGCGTGGTGTGTAACACTATTCCCAAACCACCTGATCATCCCTCCCACCCATGTCTTACAGCTCCAAGAGCCCTGCTTGTGCTTTTGCTAATGCTTGTTTTTCCTGGAAGGCTGCTTTCCCTAGGTGTCCCTTCCTCTGCACAGCCTTTGCTCAGCCTCCCCACCAGGTAGCATCAGTCTCTCTTCCCCGTTGTAACCCTAGCTCTTATCACCTGGCTTTGGAGCCTGCTAAGCATCTTCCCCTTGAGCTGTGAGATGCTTCTGTGATGGGACAGCCTGGTTCTTCTCCACAGCAGCCCTTCCTCTGGTGCCCACACCATGCCTGGAAAGTAGAAAGTGAGGGATAGGTGGAAGAAAAAGGAGGGCATCAGGAGCCCACAGGAACCTCGAGCTCTCCTGCCTTCTAGCTCTCATGGCCCCTCCTGCAGCCTCCCCCACAGCATGGGCAGGAAAGAAGAGGTGATCCCAGCCCTGAGCAAGGATCAGACCCCTCCACCACCCACCCTCCCTCCAGCCCTCACAGCCACCTCCACTTTTTGGTGGCGGCCCATCAGGACAAAGACCAGGGGTCTTTGTTCTTTATATCAGCTCAGTCTAGAATGTCCAGGTGGCCTCTGCCAGCCCTGTGGGTAGAAATCTTCAAATAGTTGAGGTACAGAAGCACCCCTTCATTCTCCCTAACCCTGTGCCCTGGCACTCCTGATTGCACTACCTGCTGTGCTTACCATACCCGTCACTCCCTGAGACACTATGCGTTCCACTTCTTTATTTTGTCTCCTCCCACATCCTCTATCCTGGCAGGTGGGAGGATCCCAGTAGGTGATGGTAAATGAATAAATTAATGAATTCAAGTGGATCTCTGATCTGAAGATCACTGATTCCTTTTGGATTAGACCCCTAACCCCATCTCCATGCAGTCTGGGAACCAAGTGAGAGAGCTGGCAGAAGGCAGGAAAAGCCAACATGACTTAAGCAGTGTGTATGGCGGGGGACTCTAACGATCCCTCTTTTGCTTCCTCTCTACTGGTCCATGCCAACTCCAGCTCCTCCACACCCCCAACTTCCAGGTCTTTAGCCTGTTGCACAATGGTACAGCTTCCCATTGCTCAGCCGGTCCCAGGGGCCTCCTCATTTTCATTTCACACCACACAATGGGTCAGGGCAGCCTAGAGAGGGGCCAACTCTCAGGCCCAGCGTGACCTGAGTTCCTTCCTACCCCAACGCTAAGTCTTCTCCTGGCTGATTGTTATGAATAATTTGTTTGGGGTGGGTGGGGATGGGGGGAAATATAAACAAAAGCAACAACCAACCAACCAAAAGCTGCACTGAGCAGAAGGCAGAGCTCATGTACCTCAGAATGATGTATTTTTATGTACATATGCCACTGACTCTTCTCCACATTTGTTAGAGGTCAGAAATGATAACTGTGTTTTTAAAAAATGGTAAGTAAGGCCATCAGACATTTTGCCGAAATCACATAGCTAGTAAGGAACACAGCTTCCAATCTGGATTGTTCTGACTACACAGGCCCAGCTCTTTGTAAGAGAGTCACAATGACATGAGCCACTCTGAGCAATGTTGTTGTTGTTGTTGTTAGGTGCCATCGAGTCGGTATCCGACTCATAGCGACCCTCATAGGGTTTTCAATGGCTGAGTGCTTCGGGATTGCCTTGGGAGTGGATTGCCAGGTCCTTCTCCCATTTTTGCGGTGCTGGGAATTGAACTCGGGACCTCAGAGACTGCAGCGCAGCGCTCTTCCCACTGAGCCAAATCCCAGCCCACTCTGAGCAATAGAAAAGACAATTTATTGCGTATTAATTACATTTATTTTGATGCCTGTTTTGCGTGTGACTCACAGTGTGAACATTTTAGAAGTTCTTTTACTTTGGAGATGACAATCCAGCTGAAATGATATGGATGGGACTCCTAAGAAGCCCAAGAATAGAAAAGAACCTGAGCCATCACCGGCTCAACCCGCCTGTTACATAGACAGGAAGTTGAGGCTAGAGAGAGAAATGGCGGCACCCAGAACCTCAGGACAGTGATGAGGGAATGGGGCCTGGGAGCCCAGGCTTTGATTTTGCAGGCTGCGTGGTGACTGCTCAGGTCTGCAGAGGGAGCCGAGTCATCTTGAACGACACACAGAGTGTGGGATTTGTTGACTCAGTCATATTCTGCCCAGATAGAGGGATCCCCTAAAGATCAGGGTCAGGCTGGTCTGGAGAGACCCAGGGGCAGCACATGGAGGTAAGGGACAGAGGTGTGGGGGGGTGGGTAACATGCTGGAAGGAGAGGAGGGGACAACCTAAAAATAAACATGGGTCCCATCCAGAATCCAGAACAGCCACATCTTCCCTGTTTTCTGAGGGCTGCCTCACTTTCCTAAGGGGAGCAATGTCCTGGTAGAATAGGCCTGGAAAGAGTCATGCCACGCTGACCTCTTTAGCACCACCTGATGGGGCCACAAATCAGGGAGCCTCCCTAGAGCCCCCCTCCGATGGGACATTTACGGCCCTCCGTTGGAAATCCGGCTGTCGGATGGTTTCTGCCTCATAAGCAGAGCAGCCCACGTAGAAGCTAGACATCCGTGTGGTTGATTTACGCCTTTAATACAGCCAGCTTCATTTAGCCAGCCTGGAAAACATTCTGGCGGGCGAGGCTGGAGTTTTTCTTTCCTCGTCCATCCTCACCAGACATTAGTTTTGACGGCGGGTTTTCTCATCATTTTCAAAGCTCCTTTTTGGACAGGTCTATTCTTCCACTTCAGACAATGCACAGGCTGGCCACATTCCCCATGCACTCCCCTGGCACCCTCCCCAAAGAAAGAGGACCAAGGGCCAGTGGGGCACAGCCCAGGGCGGGAAAGTAAGGATGCTCTTTGCGATTTTCAAATTTCCCACCAAAGGCTCTGCACACATAATTGTAATTACCCTCTCCCCACCAGATCAAAATCACTGCACTGAAAACATTTCACCTGTTTTCATTTATCCAAATAAATACACGGTTCACCCACTCAGGATGAAGCTCACATAAGTGCTTTAAAATAGTCCTACTGTTGCCTCTACGGTGGGAAGGTAGTAGAGGTTCTTAGTGCCGGAGTCTCTTATTTGATAGTGGGGTAAGACAATAAAAGATTTTGCAGATTTCTTTTTATCCCAAGATATCCTTAATCATTTTCCCCAGCAACAAACAGCAGAAAGGCATGCTGGATGGCTTGTGAGCCTTATTATCTCCACAGTCCCCTGAGGCCTGGTTCATTTTCTTTTCATGGATTCTCCATAAGTTATACATCAAACCACACTCTTCAAATTCTTTTAGATTTCTTACTTCCAAGCTGTTTTGTTTTGCTTTTGCTGTGTTTTCTTTTGTCCTAGGCCTGTTTTTTTTTTTTTCATTTGTTCTTAGTTCTTTTCATAAGATCGTACATCCACCCCTCCTGCCATGATGAAATCATTTCTGGTGTTGTCGCCCATGTCCATGAAACGTGCTGGGATGGGAAGACTTGACCTTGCTACTACTGAGACAGAGGCAAGTTCAGTTTATTTTTCATCTGAAATAAGAAGCTATTACCTCTCAGCATAGCTGTGACTTTTCAGTGTGGCATGTCATCCAGGCCACCAAATCTAAGCCCAGAGATTTTCTCCCTTTGGGCTCTGGCTCCATTACATTGGGAAACCAGTATGGTTAGCTGGATCCCAGGGTCTCCAAGTGGAACCACCGGAGGTATTGCAGGGATGTGAGCATTGTGAAGGAGATCGCAAGAGAAGGGGCTGTCAGGAGACAGGAATGGGGTAGTCATAGAACCGGGAGACAGTCCTGATAGATGTCCAAGTAAGGTAAGGGTGGACACTAGGTAAGGGTGCTTAGTGTTCTCCTGGAGGCTGGAAGCCAGCGGTGGGTATGAAGCAACAGAGCCCACCTTCTCCCTGCTGTCTCCTCACCTGAGCATGTCCGCTCCCTGGGCAGGGAGGTGCAGAAGTGCAGGCTTGCTGGGAAGGGCATTTTCCAAAGGAGAGGGTTCACTCTTCCATGAACCTCTGAGGACACCAAGGGAATGAGGTTGTTGTTGTTGTTGGGTGCCGTCGAGTCGGTATCCGACTCATAGCGACCCTCATAGGGTTTTCGATGGCTGATTGTTTCGGGATTGCCTTGGGAGTGGATTGCCAGGTCCTTCTCCCATTTTTGCGGTGCTGGGACTCAAACTCAGGACCTCAGAGACTGCAGTGCAGCGCTCTACCAACTGAGCTAAATCCCAGCACTAGGGAATGAGGGGAGGGAGTGAAATTAGGTGGCCACCTCCAAACCTCCCCTCCACTCCCCTGTCCCTGTCCACGATAAGGAAACTAAGGCTGATCGAGGGCAGAGTGTGGATTCTCCTATTTCTGTTTCCTCTTGCTGGGGTGGTTTTCTTCTTTTCCTTTCTCCCTTCCAACTCTCTTATGAAGACAGACCCCCTTGTTGCCACTCATCCTAGAGCCCCACTCCCAGTGATAAATGATGCCTACCGGAGCCCCTGTTCAGGGCTTCCTGCTCTTAATGAGAAAAGGGAGGGCAGAGTGGGCCACAGCCGGAGTCACCAAGAGCTGTCTTGTGTCAGCCTTCCCCAATTGTGTCATCGTGAACCCAGCAAGCCTGCCTCATCTCTCACCCCAGCCCTGCCTACTCCATTCTCTCTGAGCACCAGGGACACCATTCAGCCACCCCTATGCTTATTTCTCAGGGACAGACAGGCAAGTTTGAGTCACCTGAGACGAGGGCAGTGGGAGGAGGGGGAGAACTGGATTGCTCCGAAGAGTGGACAGGGCAGGCAGGGATAAAGAGGAGAAAGGAAAGGAAAGACACAAAGGAAAGAGCAAGAGGAAAGCGACAGGTGAGGGAATGGCTAAGGAGACAGGAACAGGGGAGGAGAAAGAGACTTTGGAGGGAGAGAGAATGTGTGTGTTTCTCTAAGTATTACAGAAAATAAGAGATGCCAGGAGACTAATTTATTGCAGCAAAATCACAAAAACATAAATAAAAAATTGGGGGGGCATGGATGTCCTTTTCAACCTAGCTCTTGGGGGCAGGAGAAAAATATATTCCCCCTTAGCTCCCAGCAGATCGCATCCCATTTCCTCTCTCCTCCAAAAATGAGGCAATTGCTGTTTGCTATAAGTCAAATGGGATCTGTGAGATGGAACATGGCTTTGTACGTAAGCATTAAGAGGGAAAGCCTATGTGCCCACCCACACGCGCTCCTGGCGTCCAGCCTCCAAACCCACCATGGCTTCTCTAGGTAGGAATGTCGCTTTTGTTTCCTGCAGGAAAATGTCCCTTTGTCTCCCCACTGTTTGCTTTGGCATGAAAGAGAGAGAATTATCTAGATGGAGGCTCGGCAGGGAGTTGCCTTCTATCTGCTTTGCATGCTGTGCAGTGTGAATTGATATTGTACTGATAATTTGGAGGAGGGGAGGGGCGTGTGTGGGGAAGAAAGGAGGCAGCATTGTGAGCATCTGCAAAAACCACTTTGCTAAGAAATGATCTTTTTCCTGCGCACAATGGCAAGATGTTACCCTTAGAATCTTCTCCTGACAGTGGTGATGGTGGCAGAGTGAGCATAATTTCCCATGTCTCCATTGAGGTAGTTATCTATACAATTCCACACTGGAGTCAAAGTCTTTTTGTCTCTCTCTCTTTTTTTTTAAACTTTGTGGCTGCTGCGGCTTTTGCAACAAAATAATTACTTTTGTGCCAAGTACTTAGGTAACAAGATAAACAAGAGGCAACATAAATGGAATGTAAATACGGAACAAGTGTCTGTGAAGGGAAAGGCAGCGAAGAGGGTGAAAGAGTCTGCTTTGGTTTTCTGTATCTAGTAAAATCCCCCTGGAATATGCACAAGCTTCTTTTCTTTGCTCTTCAGTGGGTCTGCAACTTATCAGGGAAGGGCTGGGGCCACATCTTGGGGCAATGGAGCCTTACCTCTGTCCTGCGTCAGGGTTAATGGGTGGGTGATTTCAGAAAACAGGATTCACCCCATACTGTAGACAACTGCATGTGGTAAGCCCTGTGTAGGGGAAAGAACCGCATACTGTTTGTAAACCCTGAAAGCTGACTCTGGGTCCTGAGTCTGACACCCACCTCCAGGTGACCATAAGGTAGTTCCTTCTCTT